>JAKJJM010094688.1:0-11815 GCA_021901965.1 Pipa carvalhoi
AAGTAAGCGGTTAATGATTTAAATGCCCAATTATTTCCATAGCGCTAATGCAATATTAGTGCTATGGAAATAATTAGTACAAACAAATTAAAACCCAGCTAGTAGGGGTCCCTGGGACCCCCATACCTCCCCCCAGTATCACCCTCACTTAGTCCAGCGCTAAGTGAGGGGAATCGCTAACTGCAGAAAGCGGCTCCCTGGGAGCCGCTTCCTGCACTCTCCCCCCTACCCCTCTGTGTCCCTTTGGGGGTAGGGGGGCTATTTAAATAAAAAGAAGGGGTCCCTGGGACCCCCTATCCCCCCACCATGCCCCAGGGCTAGGCAGGGTGGGGGATCGTTAAGTGCAGGAAGTTGCTACCTGGGAGCTGCTTCTCTGCACCGTCCCCCCTTCCCCTCCATGTCCCTATGGGGGTAGGGGGGCTATTTAAATTAAAAGAAGGGGTCCCTAGGACCCCCTATCCCCCCACGCTGCCCCAACGCTAGGCAGGGCAGTGGATCGCTAAGTGCAGGTAGCAGCTCCCTTGGAGCTGCTTCCCTGCACTCTCCCTGCTACCCCTCTGTGTCTCTTTGGGAGTAGGGGGGCTATTTAGATAAAAAGAAGGGGTCCCTGGGACCCCTATCCCCCCCCACTCCCACCAACCACTATGAGGGTATGGAGGGGGATCGCTACCTGGAGGGGGTCAATCGCTGACCCCCTCCCATGGCCCCCAACCCCATCAACACTATTTACATGGTTTATAGTTATTATTTCCATAGTGCTTATGTAATATTAGCACTATGGAAATTATTGGGTTTTAAATCATAATTGCTTACTTGCTGGTTAATTATTTAAATACCGCTTGATGGGGGCTGATACTGGGGGGGAACGGGGGGGGGATGTGTGGGGGTGGTGGGGGAGGTGTTGGGGTGCTTCCCTACACTGGGGGTCCTGTGGACCCCCAGTGTAGGGAAGCGGTTGTAAATTGCCCCAAACCCCCAAGCCGAACTCCGAACTTGCAGCAAAAAGTTCGGTTCGGCTCGGGTTCAGAAAAAAGGTAAAGTTCGGGTCGAATTAACCTATTGCCAAGCTGTTTGCTCAACACTAATTTCTAATTCTAAAACTTGCTCCTTTTAATTCCTCTGCAAATGCAAGGGGTGCATACTTAATCACTATTATCACAGCAAATTGGATGAAATTGACTGACCTTGCCATCTTCCTTGCACATATTTTCTTTCCAGATGAACATTGCATATGGTCATGATTAGAACTTCTTGTTCTATAAATGGTAAATATCTCTGCAAATTTCTTAGCTGACAGCACCACTTCAGATCTCTTAGTTCTCCAACCTCTATATTACAGATATTTCAAAATAAAAAAATAAGCATAGCAATATATATACAGCAGGCATACACATAGGACTCAAAAGTCCATGTACTGTCCTCTACAGGTACAGGGATTTTATATTGGAGACAGCATAGAACATACACAGTGAAGTACTTAAAGATACATGACAGTACAGGGTATAAAATTAGTGCAAAGTCATTGTACATTAGAGAGAGCAAAGAGAAACAGGCACTGTTCATTATGCCTATGAACACTGAAACATTGCAGTTACTGCTTTTATTAGATTGACTTTACTCTGAAAATGGGATCTCCTACATGTGGAATGCAATGGAGTCAGTGTAATTGGACAACCAGCAGATATATCTGTCCTAATCCAGAAGCAGCAATCTTGCTTACAGTACAGGAAGTCTCTACAGTGGCAAAGCACAGTTGCATCATCCATTGCTACATACACAGACAGGGGCAACATCCAATAGGACTTCTGGCTGAGCATAAGGGAATGGATGGAGCTGCACACTGTAGTCACTAGCTGAAGTGAGTGGGCAGAGAGAGGAGGACTGCATGTGCATAGATCATATATCCCCCCCCCAAACATTTACACTGATGGGGCCCCACACCACTGACTTCTGTATCCCTCTGTGGTGAGCCCTTGCTATGTGGATGAAGCACAACACTTGTAACAAATTCCATATTTCAACAGGAGCTCTTTGTGTTCCTTCAATGTTTTTTCTCTGAAACCATGACATTTCTTAAGAGGATGTGGCTTCTTGTGGATAGAGCACCATTTGTTAGGATTTTCAGATCTTTCAGTCTGGACACTGTTGTTAAAGGATGGCGTGTTGGATGAAATGACTGTTTTCTTAACAACAACAGTGTTTTTTAAGTCTCTATACTTAGAATACACATTTCTCAAAGTGGATGATCCCAGAGTGTTTGGCTCAGTAATGGAGAAGATTGGGTCATTCTTAGTCTTGGCTATGTCCTTGATGAATTTGGAAAAAATGTAGAAAGGTGGAAAGGAGACTTGATGTTCTTGCTTGTATCTCAAACCCACTATTGTCCATTTCTCCTGAAGACTGTATGGCAATTTTGCCACAATTGGATTCACACCATGAGCAGTGTCTAGGAAGCTGAGCCCAGGTAATTTTGGATCTGCTTTAGATATTTCTAGTTCAAGAAGAAGATCACTCAGTTCCTGAAGCCTTTGATTGTCTTTATTAGATATTTTTGGAAAGTGCTGTAGTCTTTTGAATAAAGCAATCTTCATTACTTGAAGGACTAGATTGGATCTAATCTTTCCCAAGCATGGTTGAGACCTGCACCTGGGTCCTCAATGTGGACAGCTTTCAATCTCTTGATGCATTCTACTGACTGGGCACCTAATTACCTTCATTAGCATATCAAGTTCTTCCATAAGTGTGATTCCGAAGTCCTTGATAGCAGTCTTTAGTTTTTTATTTTCAACCTCAATAGTTCTCTGGCCTGTCATCAAACTTTAATAGCCCAGTGTTTATGAGCTCATAGCGAACCACGTATTTTGCAAAGTCTGCCATGTCGCATCTTTCAGACCTTATATTCAGAGGTACTCCTTGTACAGTGATGAAGTTTGTATTATCAGTCATATGGTTGTCAATCACTGAAGGTATATAAGAAGTAGCAGAGGGGTTTAGTCCCAATGGAAGTTTAGTATCTGGAGGTCTCATAGGGTGCATTGTCAGTAAAGCACAGTCTTTAGAAAGCATGTGACTTGTTTCAAAAGGTCTGGAATTAATCTGTAAGCCTGCACCTTTATTGAAAACTTGCAGAACTGTATTATTTGGTACCTTGTGAGTCGCAGTATTGGGTGGATTTAAGTTGTTACAGTTAGATATAACATTAGGCAGGTCTTTGCTACAGACCAATATAGGGTCTTGTTGTGGCTGCAGCTCTATATGTTCCATCATAGGATCTGCGGAGCTAGGCAGGACTGCGTGATCATAGTTTAGTATCAATTCTGAAATACACTTAATAGGGTCTAGTTGTTCTATTGCATTTAACCTTGCTAGAGCTGTCGCTTGTTCCATTTCTTTCTGCAGGACTTCTAATTGGGCTTCTGCATTGGCCTGCATGTGTGTGGCTTCATCTTGAGCTTCTGCTTGTTTGTGTGCAGCTTCAGCTTGTGCTTCTGTTTGTTTGCATGCAGTTTCAGCCTTGTAAGCTGCTTCCTTCTTGATGCATTCAGTTTGTACCTCTGCTGCTTCTGAGCAAGGTAGGGCTAAATGACTGTTTAGCACTGCATGCTGGGAGCGGGAACATGAAGATCTGGAAGATCCCTTAAAAATTTTGGAAGAAGTTGAGTAGAGGGATCTAGTTTCCTGTTTATCTTCTGTCCGCAACTTGGCCTCTGTAACTGTGATGAGCCTCTCTTGATTAATGATGTTAAATCTATTCAGCTCTTGCAAGGATTCTTCATCCTTAGCAGTTGTTAGAAAGGAAGTGTATCTTCCAGACAATCGCTGATAACGCTCATGAGCTGAATTAAGCCGTTTCAATGCATATTTTAATTGTTCTGTGTTATTTCTGGCTTCATTAATAATGGTTATGCAGTGCATGGTCTTATAGCTGGTGCACAGAAAGTAAGGATTTTATTTTCAGATTCTGCAATTTGTGTAGCAGGAGGATTTTTACAGGAGTAGAAATAACAGTAACTTGTAAACTCCCAGAGTTGTGTCAGTACAGGAGAGACAGGCAGTGGGAAACAGTTTATATAACAAGCAGTAGAGATAGCCTTTGTATTAACAGTTATTGGAAATAGTTTTTGACTATTCCGTTTCAGTTGCAGCTTTATGGAGAGAACATACCGTTTCCCCGAAAATAAGACATCCCCCGAAAATAAGACCTAGTGCAATTTTTTTTCAAGCTTAGAAATATAAGGTCTCCCCATATGTCTTTGAGGTTGTTTAAATGTTTATTTATTTTTTTGTATCGGCTTTTCCTTTGTAACTGATGAACTTTTAGCGTGCAGTGTCCTTTGTGCGCATGCACAGAGAACAAACGCATGCGCATACCGGCACTGGAACGTATATGCGTTCCAAGTCCATTTCCGGATTAACTGACATCACGGTAACACGTGACTGCCACACGCAATGCCGGGCAACTTGAAATAATGCCAAACCATGGCATTCTGAGCATTTCCAATCTACACAGCGGACTATTAACATATCTCATGAGGAAGCTGACTACTAACATCAGCGAAATGCGTTGAGAGAACTTTGAAAGAGAACTTAATAAGGACACACTGAGTGGACAATCCATTGAGTCTATTTATTGAATGGATTCCTCAATTTGTGCTTTTAATACTTGATGTTTGTGAGTACCCATCTTATTAATAAACCTACACATTTTCATTTATATGGTTTACACTATGAGTGTTCTCTGCATTTGAGCCTATTTTAGAACCTTCCTACTCATTGATCCCACGCATTGGTCAAACAAGATTTGACAAGGGACCATCCTACTGAAAACCAGACGCTCCCCTTTCATCTGGTGAGTTCATTTCACCTAGGGGGTCAATTAACCCCCTTCACCTTTTTTGCTCACATTTGGAGGATTACTGCTTACACCATCCAGCTCCAGGATTATTAGCACCTGCACTAAGTACCCTCTATATGCTGATATCTTCATTCACTTTTGGTGAGTGCAATCACATAGGGGGACACACCGTCACCCCCTGCATTCATTTTGCATACTCCATCCAATTTAAACCACTGTTTGTTCACTGTTCTTATCCATATATTATCATAGGGAGGCTCCCCTAGTGTATTATCCTATTTTTCTTTTATTTGCGCTTCCTACAGTTTCTTCTGATTCCCAGAAGTTCTTCTAATATAAGACCCGGTTCCATTTTCGGGGAAACATAGTACCTCTAAGACCCAGTCTAAATGGAGCATATGCAAACCTTGCTGAATTGACAAGATCCACAGATAGCTGAACTCACTCTCACAGATGATACAGATGTAGAATCCACTTTAGTTTATTGTAGAACTTTTGGGAATGAAATCTATACCAATTTGGAGAGGTCAAAAAACTTAGCTTTTCCAGCCAATTGTGTGACTAATACATATTGATTGTAAGATAAGACGGTGACAGGAAGCTTAATGGACTGGAACATTCCAGTGTGAAACAGGGGGAGGGGGGATTATACCAAATGAGAACAACACATAGAGCAATAGTGAAATAATGCAAACAACATTAGAATATATGTATATGTTGTGACAGCACAGTAATCAATGGGCTAAAATTGCTACTTACCATGTCTTTTGACTGTAAATTAAATGCATTACCCTATATGGAAGAATTGCATTTAAAAATAAAATGGATACATTCCAATAAAAGTATGCCTGATCTTTCTCTACATTATTAATTTTCTATAGCAAACATTAACAATGGTTTTAATGCCTATGGGTGGTATTTAAGAAAGTCGGAAAGACCGCTATAGGTCTTTCAGACTTTCTCGCGGTCCCGATTTCCACATTATGGAAATTGGTATTTTTCGATTTCCATAATCTGGAAATCGGATATTTGTACTGAAAAAATCAGTAGCCATTATAACTTATGGCTACGGATCGGTACAAATACCCGATTTCCATATTATGGAAATCGAGAAACACCATTTCCATAATGTGGAAATCGGAACTGCCCAAATTAAGCCCGAAAAGACTCCAGTCGAGTCTTTTCTGGCTTAATAAATACCGCCCTATGAATTTATGTAACCTTTGTGACAATTAAACAAAATAATGTAAATATTACTGCTAATTTATGGCTAGAGGAATGGATCAACATATTGGAAAATATTCAATGTGAGTAAATCAATGTCAGAATTATTGGCTTCCCTTGGGGTTTAACCTTATGTTAAAGACCTGTATTTTCTATTAGTAAGAATTCTACATGCTTACATGCTTTAGGTGGAGTCTTAATATCACCCAAAAATCTGTTCATAGGTTCTGTCTGTAATGATTTATAGATGCCTGTATCACTCTATAATTTATAATTTATGAACATAATCTGTTTACCCTATAACAATATTACTATTTCCTTTTAATTCATTTATAGCTTGTCTCTCTCGCACTCTAAGAATATATCTAAATTTAGTGGGGCCTTCAAATGTTGTTGGAATCTCTGAATATGCTATTTACTGAAGTTTTTAATGCAATAATTATGTGACTGAACTGGATAATTAATTTTGGACCCTCAGAAATGTATTTATTCAAAGTCACAGTCTTTTTAGAGGTGGATTTTGTAGACCTTTATTAAATTCAATGTGAGCAGAAAGTAAGATTGGTTAAACTGTAAAATGTTTGACTCTACTATCAAAAGCAAACCCCGTTGAAGTATATTACAACAAAAATATTATACAAGAACAGATGGGGAAGTATCCCACTGCCTAAGCATGTGTTCTGAGTCATATTCTTAGTTCCAAAGCAAGTTCTGCTTCTTTTGCAGGTCCTGCTTCCTGCCAGCAGCCTACGGCAACCTTCAATTCAGGTTGCACTTAATTGCTAATAATGTGATTTAATTGTGCCTGCAGATTCACTAAGGATAGACAGTGTTAAAAGAATTTTCCTTTTGCTCTGGTTTATCACCTATGAGCAAACCTCTCTCAAAGATTAGTTCATAAATGGCTTGTCTTTGAAGGAGAGCAGATGTACATTTTATACCCTGTGGTCACCAGCCTCTGATGAGATTAGCTGAAGTGTCTTATAACCTGCTGGTTGCTTCATATTTAATGATCTACATAGAGCAATGGGAAATGCTGATTCAAAGAAGGTAAGTATGACACATATAGGATACTCATATAACATAATGGAATTTTCTAACTTGAGGATAAACTATTTATGTTAAGGTGTCTAGTCCCTGATATACAATCAACCTCACAGACATATCAAAAATGCACCCTTTACTTTAAAAATACAAGAGAGGGCTTTTTTTAAGTGTGAAAGTTGCCATCATTAAACTTCTAATAACATTTCATCTTGAAGAGGATACAATGTTTCATAAGATACATCTTCTAACAAACAAGTTTATCTAGGCTGTGAAAGTGATTCAGCAGTATTAGCATTTACATGTAATTGCATTTCTTGTTCATAGAGGGTACGAGTGTGCGTACAGTTTTCATTCATTTCTATGCAAATATTGCAACATATGGTGTATTATGTACATCGGCATAAGTCCAATTCCCACAAATACTCTATGTATTATATTAAGAGAGTGCCCTTATTATATATTTCCATAGATGATTTAAGATAGAACTCAAAGCATGTTCCAGTGAAAAAGAGCCTGCAAAACACTAATTAAACTGAAACAGCACTCATTTAAAACTGCTTTTACTGGTGCATTGTTCAAAATGAACAAAAGATTTGGGAGAGCCTCACACAAATGACTTTTAGTTTGTTTCCTGGATACATTATTTAGTACTCCCTCTAGTGGGAAATTGGAAGCTATTTGCATAGTGTGTTTTTATCAAGTGTTTGTTATTAACAATGTTATTGTTTATTCTTCATTTATATATGCAGTAGTGACTGAATCAGTAGCCTTACAAAAAAAAAAACAGCATTTTACACAGAAGGTGATAATATATATGTAAGAAATCCGATAGCATTATTAGTTTTCAAAACAGTGCAAAAAAAGAATGTTTAAACTGTTTATGTAGATGTTCTTTGTGATTCTTTTAAAATACAATGTCACTTATTTTCTAGTAGAGGAAATACTATATACTATTATAAAAGTACACAAGAAGAACTTTTTTAAAGGGTCAGAAACACCAAAAAAAATGCAAAATACTCTTTGAATTGGTATGACTGATAAACTTGCCCCTCCACAGGGGGCAAAGCACAAATATCTTGCATGTCTAGTATAATTCCAATTTAGAACTTTTCTTTTCTGGATTTGTGACATGGGGCATTTATAAAAGTCAAAGGGCGAAAGTTATTAAGCCCGTAAAGACTCGACTGGAGTCTTTGCGGGCTTAATCGCGCAAGAATTCTCGCGAGAGCCACAGGCGGGATCTCGATTGCACTTCTCCGCAATCAAGATCTTTCGCCAGAAAGATTTGTAGCCATAGGACTCATAGCTACCTTTCGGGCGAAAGATCTCGATTGCGGAGAAGCACAATTGAGATCCCAGCTAGATGCTCTCGTGAAAATTCTCGGGCGAGAATTCTCGCGTGATTAAGCCCACAAGGACTCGCATCAAGTCTTTACAGGCTTAATAACTTTCACTCAAAGACTTGATAAAAGTGCTGTAAAATTGGTAATTTTTCAATACCATTGTTTTCATCAATTTATAAATCAGTTCCGTCAAATTTTTTCAACGAAAAGTGTTCTACTGATTGAGACTGATGAAAACCCGTTATTCCCTTTTGGAGAAAGTCTGGTTATTTTGCTACACTCTCATCATTTTTCATGTAGAGAAATACCGTTGATATCGATATGAAAAGGTGTGCTGATTTCAAGGGATAGATACTGTTGATATCAATCTTTTTATAAATCTGCAATTTTTTTTATCCGCCCTTTATAAATCTGTGGAATAAAAAAATTTACCAAATACATTAATAGTGGCTATAAGGGGCGAAATGAATTGAATAGGTAAAAATTCCCCCCTTGGTGTTAACAGAAGTAAGTAGTTCACTTTTTGACAAACTAAAAATACTGAAGTCACTATATCTTGTGTAGATGTGATAAGAGCTAAAGAAATTATTGTTGACATGTTTATCAAAATTTGATGTAATGACACAATAGCCAAATCTTCTTAAGTCTTCTCTAAATACCTGTAACATTCATTTCCTTTGTCTGACAAAAAAGGGTGTGGCCTGATGCTTGTATTAACCTTGCTTTGACACAATTGGTTAAGGAATGATTGTGGAATTCTGAGAGATCAATAAAAGTTGTCCTGCTGTACTCCAGCTGCTCAAATTCTCGAACAATTAAAGACTCAATGAATAGTTAAAATGTGTACCTCTTTAAATAGCTCTCCAATATTATCCGTAAATAAGCCAAATGGGTCATAGCATCCTGTGTGTAGGGTAACATATACTAAACAATCAATATACTTGCATATACAAATGATATTAGATGAAAATTATTCACCAGATGAAATTGGTTCTCTGTATTTGATGCTAGGTTTTGAAGTATCGCCTCAGAAAGTCAGTACTGGTTTGCATATTGGAAACGAAATTTACATTTACCACTTTACCCCCGAGTGACATCTAGATTTGATTTTTAAGAGTTGCTATCCAAGGGGCAACCAAGGAAAGGGTTTTTGTAGGTACCTAGGCCTTACAACATATATGATATAAGAAGATTTTTAGCTCTACATTTTTCAAGAGAGATTATAAAAGGATTTGCTGCAAAAGCAAAACCTTTTTTTTATCTCTGAACATGGAATTTTCAGGCTGAATATGCTTTCATTATGCTGAAAGAAGCTTTAACATCAGAACCAGCACTTGATAATGTGAATAAGGATATACCATTTGCCATCCAGACAGGTACTTTTGATGATAGCATTTCTACAGTGTTATTGCTAAAGAATGCCAGAAAATGTAGATAACTTGGTCTGTTTTAGACTCTGCAATTGAGAAAGGCTATCATTATTGTATTAAAGTTTTACTAGGAGTAGCCTCTATAGGTGCTACTGAGCCCATTATAGGATTAACAAGGCACATTTTACAGACACCTTAAGTTGTTGCTAGAACAATCCCTCAATGAATTTTACACACAGCAATTTTCTAGATAATTGATTGACAGAAAATCTTGACAACACCATGGCAAAATTGTACATCTTAATACAAAATATATTTTATTAGTTTATAAACATACATTAAGTGGCTCAATGACTGTACATAAATACATAAAAGGTTTCAGATTAGGACATAAACAACTGATCAAGATATATACATCACTGTAAATGGTTCTAGATTCTGTTATGATGGGAAATTTCACACAGGTTATGAAATCTGGGACCCGGCACAGCAAATTATTTTAAAATACAAAACTGCTGGTTTTATTTTCTTGCACAATAAGAGAACTTGAGACTTTCTGCATGTCATGTGTCATAGATTTTATTTTCAGCCTATTAGCATTTTTAGTAATAGTGCAAATCTATTACAGATTCCGTTATGGGATGCAAGAGGTATGGTAGTTGATATGAGAAGATCAATAGCACATACACAAGTTTTGTAGATTATGATAAAATTGTGAACAAACCTTCTTTTGCAAGCAGCTCTTGCAAAAGTTACAGCCTGTTTGTTATCCACAGCTAGGGTTATTGTGTTCCAAAGATACTGCAGATGCACAGGTTAATTATGCTTTTATTGTAGTTTATTACATTTAAAAGATCCTATTACAAAACAATCTCATTAATGTTTAGAATATGATTTGGAACAAAAAATGTATTGGTCTGCTTTTTTTGAATATGCTCCTAATTGTTTACAATGATGTTTGAAAAATTCAGTCTAAACTACAAAGGCCTATTCTCTAACATGCTCCAGTAGACACTAGAAAGTCTATTCAAACTGATTTTATAGGGCCAATTCCACTCGGGGGGTGGTCTCAGATTAGCAATTTTAAGTAGATGCATTGTGAAGATATGTATTTTCCCTGAAATTATTTCACCTCTCCATGGAAGTTGTTTTACTGAACAAGTGATATAAAATCTTTGTGGTCTATTATATATACAGCAGAGCTATATTTCCACAAAAGACCTGATGAATATAAAGAATAGAAGAACAGAACTTATAAATATAGATTTAAGAATGCTTGCACATTATGGGTATTCATGGGTAAGCCAGGTACCAGCCGTTTTAGTGTTGACACCATCAATTGCTACAAAATTTTCCACAAACTAATAATGTGAATAAAGATGAATTTAGCTCATTTCCTAAAAGAAAATAATTGTCAAGAGATCAATTTCTTTCTCAGTTTTGAAAGCAGCTAAAAACATTAATTTATTTTGCTCCTTCTAATATGGCACCAGCTGACCAAATTCCAAAACTTTAAAATTCAATTTAAAGGAAAACTATAAGCTTGAGGGGAGGGGGGAGATGCTCATCAATCAGTGTTATATGCTCCAATAACTGCCCCTGCTCTCTGTATTTTGCTTGTCTTGACAGGTGCTGCTATCCTCTACACTTCCTCTTCCTGAGAATTTCACCGAATATAGCAAGCGCAGTAGCAGAATTCTGATGTAAAACTGCCACTGCACTTATATGAGTATATATATATATCTATAAAGTAGGATAGAGTGGTCGTGTTAGTCCACAGATGCAAAAAAAGAAAAATTATTATTGCAATACTTGGTGATACCTTTTTTATTGAACTAACAGTTCTTGAATTTCTATCAAACTATCATAACTTTATATAATGGTAAACTATGTATTTATTTCTGCTTGCTTTAAAACTGTGATTGTCTCTGAAGCACAGAACCCCCCCCCCCCCCCCCCCCCCCCCCCCCCCCCCC
>JAKJJM010094741.1:0-14007 GCA_021901965.1 Pipa carvalhoi
ATTAACTATTCATTTTGACCTTCCTGAGACACCGTTATGTCAGTGGCAAAAGAATGCTGCATCCACCTGACTAGGAAGAAGTACACAAAGTGTACCACTACTCAGGAGGCACAATTAATGGCTTTGCTTACATAAAAGGCTAAGTTAAGTATGTTAGTAAAACATTTTATTATGCATTTACAATGCACATTACTTTTTATGAATGAAATACAGTACTAGTGACTGATTTATTGGCATCAATTTCAATCATACAATTAAATGAATAATTTACATTTAGATTGTAAGCTCTACGGGACATGGACTTCCATCCCCTTGTTTCAATCATGGCCTGGCACTTGGAGTGATGTATTTTCTTGATTATATGCTTGTAATTTACTTCACTTGTTCTTTGCTAAGCACCTTTCCCTTGTCTGTATTATAATTGTATTGTTGGATTGTACAGTGCTGTGTAATCCTGTGGCGCTTTATAAATGAAAATACATGCATATACATACATAATATAGGCCAAATTACAACACATTTTAGTTTCACAGATATGTATTCTTACAATGCTTACTATGCTGTACATTAGCAAATACTGAATAATGCATAACAAAAAACAAATAATAAAAATTATTATTTTTAAGCAAAATGTAATTTTTCTTCTTACCTGTACATTTCTTAAAGTGATTATTCCTTTTACCATGTGATCCTAATTTACATCCAAAATTTTCTTCCCAAAACTCTGCAAACCACACATTTCTTCGATTATTGGCCAAGGAACGGCTTCTAAAATATCTATCAAATCCTGTTTAGTAAAAACAATATAAATACTATTAGTATGCAAATCTAGAATATTTTGTGGAAACATTTTCATTTTCAAACTGTTGTTTTGGAAGAATAAGTTATGTATTAGTAATAAAAAGTTGGGTGGACAATTATCTTACATAATTCTACCAAAAGTACTTTTTCATATACTGGGTAAAAAATATGTATGAAATGGTTGTAATTAGCTGCCGAAACTGGGAGTCATTACACACCTACGACTAGACAATCTATATTTTCTCCACAAACAGACTTGTTTTTCTGATAGAATCTCTTTACTAATTTACCTCTTTTTATACCAGGTGAGGTATAATATAACCTTTAGAAAGCAACCCCAAATATTCTCCCAAAGAAATTAGGTTTTGCCAGCGGGACATTTTCAATGTAAAATGCTTGACTAGTATCATATAAATCCTATATCCTAGTAATATCTTACCATCAATTGATGCCCTCTTTGGCAGTATTGTAACAGCTCCTTCTGCTATTTCTTCTTGTTGGTACACTGGTGAAATTTTAGATCCCCAGCTGTCAGAACCAATCCACAGAAAATGACCAGTTTGATTGTTCCTTTTTGCCGCTTCGAGAATCCGTCTACATTCCACAAAAGAGAAACATTATTGACTCCAATTTCCTGAGAATTATCTAGAGATAGTAAATTGTTAGGGGGAGAAAACAAGTGAATTCCATAAAGAAGCTTACACCTCTCAGGATTTTCAGTTGATGTTAATTTGTTTCATTCTCACTCTTTTACACGTTATATCGTCTATCACTCTTATTTCATTTATCCCATTTAATCTTGTGTCTTAATCTGCAATATCTTCTAAAGTTGCAGCAAGACAGCTTAAAGGTCCCAGTGGTACACAGGAACAGCTTTTTGTCTAAATGAAGCTGAAATTTTCTACACCTCAATTCTCACAAGTATTTCCACAGTAGTAATAGCAATATGTGCAGAATAAGAGAGTGTCCTAGAATTTGCCCTGCTGTCTAAAACTACATTACAAGCAAGTGACAAAATTAAACAGAAACTCCTATTACCTTATGTCATCTTCATTTGCAAAAATGATTATGGCCCGTGCATTTGGGGTTTCCAGCAGGCGTCTAATGATTTTATCAAATTCTCCAGGTTTCGGTTCCCGGGGAATTTTCAGTGACTGGGCAATGCAAACACCACCTGTAAAGACATAATACCGTTCTTTTCAGAATAATCACAGTTTAAGGATTAGTGATTCATTGATTAATTCATGTTTGGATTATCAAATGGGTTTCTGAAAAAAAAAATCCATTTCTCTTTTATGATGTCACAAAAAATGCATCTGTTCAAAGAACAAATAAAATAGGCAATTTATAGCTGTATTGCTACCTTTTGGTAAAGTAGGAATTAAAAACCAATTTCTTCCCTTCTGGCATACAGTATGTAAGTTTATTTTAAAGCTTACTTATTAATTTAATGATTTTGTTAAGGAATAACGCACAGTACTTGACAGGAGCAATCAGCATTTACTCAGCAATGCATGTAACAGACACAAACACATTCTTACCAATTACCTCAATTAAAAAATCACACATGAAATGACATATGAGCAAACACATTTCCCATGGAAATCAGCTGTTTTGATATTAAAGACAGGTATGGTATTGTTTAGTTGTCATTGTTTAAGAGTTTGGAGCACGGACCTATTTTCTGATTTTCTATATTTATTAGATACAGTTGCATAAAGAATATAACATTTTTTTGTTTACTACAGATCTCATTAAAATGGCTTGAATTTCATTCAGCAAGATACGGTTGTTGTAAAGCAGTATTGCACCCTTTATCTACAATCTAACAGGGTGAATCAAATGAAATTAATTTCACACTGTACAGCAATGAAAACATTAATAAACAGCAGCTACTCTTTAGACAAAACATTGCATGATTTTATCATTTTTATTTTTACAATGTAGAATAAAATCAACATGAGATACACTTGATAAGTCATTTGGGCGCATTGCTGTTAAATCTTTCCATTGTCAGTTTTGTTTTATTTTTTATAAAAGCTATTCACGGCACAGAATGCCTCTGTTAGTATACTAATTTCATTTTACATCCTGTTCCATCATCTTTTTCAGTTGTTTGTTTGATAGAAAATCTGTCATTGTTGCAGTCCTACAAAATCATCCAACAACAAGACTGTATAAAATTCCATAACACTGATAATAATATTTAATCCTTGTTATGGAAGCTAATGTACCACATATTTAATAAGAATCCATAGAATGTTGTTCATTTACTTGACATGTGTGTGTGACTAGAGAAACATTATTTTGTAATCTAAATAAAATAAAGCAATGTGTTACCATTGCGATATTCTTCTTTTGGAGAACTGCACAGAATTTAAGGAGTGAATCTTGGGAAAAAACACACAGCATTTGGGAACATGCCTGGTAGAAAAATGGCACTACATATAAAGGTATGTCAAACAGGAAAAACTGTACTGAAGCCAGTTGGGAAATGTGTACTACATCTGGATAGAAGTCTCTGGGACAAAATATACTGCATTTGTGGATGTCTGTTGGACAAACTGAACTGTATCTGGATAGATTTCTATTGTGAAAACTCAACTACATCTGGCAGTAAATATGACGAGTATGTATGCACCACTTTTGTCAGTATGTATTGAAAAAACTGCACTGCATTATAGAGTATGTCTCGGAGTCAAAATAAACTGCATCTGTTATTATGTATAATGGTCAAACTGAGCTGCACCTCTTTATTCCTACCCAGTAAAGTTGTTGCAGGGCCATATGATCACTGCTGCCTTACAGCACTGGGCCTTGAGTTCAGTTCCATCCAGGACATAATCTGCACTTAGTTTGTATGTTCTACCCTTACTTCTGTGGGTTTCCACTCACATTCCTAATTGAAGCTTGACTAAATTAGTCCCAGTCTGTGTGTGTGACTGAATAGGTAAACTGGATTGTAAGCTGCATGGGGAAAGGACTGAAGTGAATGAACTCTGTAAAGCACTGCAGAAGATGTCAGCACCATATAAAAATGTAGTAATATTAACAATAATAATCATGCCAATTTCACTAGTATTCTGCTCTGAAAAACTGAATAAAATTTACAAATGAGTCAGAAGATTATTAAACCCATAACAACACCCTGGTTATAAATGTTCTTTATTAGTAAACTTGGTTAAAATCATAGAATTGATACAATTAAAATCACATAAACCAAAGAAAATAAATTAAATGAATCTCTGTAATGGTCGCCACTAGCAACTTGTGGAACTAATACTAAGGGATGGGAAATACAAAACAGGAGTTTCAAAGTATCACTCCTAAGTGAACTGCACCAGCGTACGTTTCATCCCTTCTCAGGGGGGTTTATCAAAGTAAATATGAAAAAGGCTTCCTTTAATAATGGATTTAGAAAGCAGCTCCAGTAAATGGATGCTTTTGTAGCTATGCTCTGCAGCAGAGAGCATCCATTTGAGAGTTGCCGAATTATCATAGGCACATATAGAGAAACTTGCCCCTTTATATCAATGAATCAGAACACATTGATATAAAGGGGCAATTCACTTAGGAGTGATACTTTGAAACTCCTCTTTTGTGCTTCCCATCCCTTAGTATTAGCTCCAGAAGTTGCTAATGGCAGCCATTACAGGGATTAATTTAATTTATTTTCTTTGGTTTATGTGTTTTCAAGTGTATCAATTCTATGATTTTAACCAGGTTTACTAATAAAGAATACTTTTAATCAAATTTCAACATTTATAACCAGCACCAGTCCATCATTTCTATTTAATTCTGGTAAACAGTAGCGGTGTGTTTTCTTGTCAACCAATACCCCATCCCCCCTTTTTCTAAGCTCTGAAAAATTGGACTATTCCTGAAACATTGGAGGTCTCTTAGATCTATCATATGCTGATGAAAATGAGGAGTTAAGCATACTTTTCATCTTAGTATCTGGTGTGATAATATATCCTCAATTTTATAGATAATCTCAGTCACATATTCTTTACTGTTTCTACGTTCGCAGCAAAACTTGCCAAACAAAGATTGGTAAGTCTGCTGTGTTTATTTAGATTGATACTCTTTGCAAGCCTCTACCAAGCTTGTGACATGGTCTAATGACAATGGATGCCTGGCAGATACAAGGAAGATGCAGTCTTACTGTATGGAGTTTATTTTGTACATAAATACTATATGAACTATACTATTGCAGTTCTGACTTTTCTGACTATGTCAGGGACAGGGAAAAATAAAGCATGGGTTTTTGCTTACAGTTATTGGGCAGACCCTTGTTTTGAAAGTCGGACGTGACAATCGAAGAAAAATATAACACCATCCTATTCTGGGAAGATTTCCTTAAATCTCCCTCTAACGTACTTTAGAAATTGTACCAGTGGTCATAGGAAAAAAGTTACATTTTTTTGAGAAGTGACAATAAGTGAAGGAGAAAAATGTATCATGTATCAATGTAAATGAGTTGGAATTTCCTGATTTCTCCTGTTTCCAAAAGTAGTTAGCAACTCTTAAACAATGTACCAAAAGAGCCAAGGCTGAACAATTATTTTCTTCATTAACTATTAACATGTTTTCTCTATTAATTGGGTAATATTGATGGGGAGCTGGTAGAGCAATCAAATGTTCCCAGCCTCAGAAATGAATAGTCCTAGACTTTGCCATACTCTTATTTGGGGAGGCATGTAGAAAAGACAAATAAACTAACTGCACAGGTATACAGGACAGGAAAACTAACTGTGCAGGTGTTACTGGATAGGCAAACTAACTGCGCAGGAATACAGGACAGGTAAACTAACTGTGCAGGTATACAGGGCAGGTAAATTAACTGTGCAGGTATACATGACAGGTAAACTAACTGTGCAGGTGTTACTGGACAGGTAAACTAACTGCACAGGAAAACAGGACAGGTAAACTAACTGTGCAGGTATACAGGGCAGGTAAACTAACTGTGCAGGTGTTACTGGACAGGTAAACTAACTGCGTAGGTATCCAGGACAGGTAAACAAACTACTGCACAGGTGTTACTGGACAGGTAAACTAACTGTGCAGGTGTTACTGGACAGGTAAACTAACTGCACAGGAATACAGGACAGGAAAACTAACTGTGCAGGTGTTACTGGATAGGTAAACTAACTGCGCAGGAATACAGGACAGGTAAACTAACTGTGCAGGTATACAGGGCAGGTAAACTAACTGTGCAGGTATACATGACAGGTAAACTAACTGTGCAGGTGTTACTGGACAGGTAAACTAACTGCGTAGGTATACAGGACAGGTAAACTAACTGTGCAGGTGTTACTGGACAGGTAAACTAACTGTGCAGGTGTTACTGGACAGGTAAACTAACTGCGCAGGTATACAGGACAGGTAAACTAACTGTGCAGGTGTTACTGGATAGGTAAACTAACTGTGCAGGTGTTACTGGATAGGTAAACTAACTGTGCAGGTGTTACTGGACAGGTAAACTAACTGTGCAGGTGTTACTGGACAGGTAAACTAACTGTGCAGGTGATACTGGACAGGTAAACTAACAGTGCAGGTATACAGGACAGGTAAACTAACAGTGCAGGTATACAGGAGAGGTAAACTAACTGCACAGGTCAATTCAAGTCTGAATTGTAGTGTAAAGGTCTGAATTCTCCAGCTAAAGACAGTCGCAATAGACTGTTACTGTTGCAGTTGTGGCTTTATAATAAGAATTTTGTTGCAGTCGCGACTTTACAAAGGAAATGTCAAAGCTAGAACTTTAAAAAAATTGTTGCTGTTGCCATTTTATAATGGGAATCTACTGTCTGCGAATTCGACAGTCAAATTCTCATTTTACAGAATGACCTCCTAGGCGTGCATAACAAATACTGAAAATGATAGTCTGTTCCCTTACACATCCTCCAAACATTAGCATGTACACCAATGGCTTTTGGAAGTCGATCCACATATACTGATCAGTGTAAGCAGATTTCTATTGACTTTACAATCTATATATTAAGTGTGCATAACAAATACTGAAAATGAGAGTCTGTTGCCTTGCAAATCCTCCTATGTGAATCTGCTTTAATTCTTCACTGAACTGATATACTACATTTAGTGATGTTCCAAAAATGTTCAATTTGTTGCAAAAGGCATTTTAGGACCCCACCTGGGGTTTAAGAGTCTACTCTGCACTTTTAAATTGCAGAAAAGAATATGGAGCTACAAATGTTTATAAAGTGGTAGTGTAAATATGCACATGGTGTTGCCGATGATTAGGATGGTAGCTATAACAATGCTTTAACATTACAGTGCTGTACATTACTGAGCTGTGGACAATCTGTCTTAGAAATACTGTCTTTTGTTTATAACCGAAAGCAGTGTATAAGCTTTTTCTTGTGCCTGTTAGCTGTTCTCTCTTTAGTGAGCCTTAACAACTTGTGCCTTTAAATATAGTGGTGACTTATATAAAATGTATATACATAAAGACAGAGATGTAAAGGCAGACTTATGCTCAGTAGTGGATATGGTGACATGTTCCTGCTTATAAGCTTTCAATGACGAAGGACACTGAAAAGGATCACTTCTAGAACTCTCCAGTGGAATGTGTTCTGTGAGGTGGCAATGTCCTGTTGATTCTTGTATTAATTTTGAAAAAAATGTCTGTTTCCATATATTTATTTAACAACTTGGTGTATATTTGTTGGCATAACTAAGAGATGAAGGATCACTTCAACATTTACCTTTTTTAATAAATAAAATATTTAAAATTAGTTTATGTTTTTTTCTATCTTATTATGAATAAATGAACTCTTCACAATTAATTACTCCATATTTAAATACAGTTTTAACCTCTGCTGAAAAAAAGATTTTTAAAGCTGAAAGATAAAGAAGGCTTTAGCATTCATATTCTATTGAAGTTTTTACAAAATTACTTTTGTCAGAATATTCAAGAATGTCATATTAATATTAACGTGTCAATTATTGAACACACAGTGGAATGAGTAAAACTTGCATGACTGAGCTTTTATCTTGTTTATATGAAGTCTTAGAAGCTTATGAAGATTTATTTAAAATGTCATTAAAAAAATTAATCAGTACAGAGAACTTGATTAAACTATTTTCAATTAGCTTGAAATAAAATAATTTATCCTATTAATATTTCATTGTGCTTGTATAGAGAAAATCTTACAAATTTCTTTAACAGACCTCAGCTACTGCTAAGTCCTCAATGATCCAAATTGAAGCTAAAAATAGGAGTAAGAGGGATGTTGTTTTTTAATCCACAAATATGTCTTTAGGATACAACACAGGCTAACAGATGGGATCTAATTGTCAGTGAGGTGGAAGGAACTGTAGATCTAGGTCCATTTATAACAGGGGTGGGCAATTAATTTTCCCATGGGGCCACATGACAAACTGGAATGGTGTTAGAGGGCCAGAGTAATATAGTTAACTTGCTGGCACCTATGGCAATTAGCCACAGCCGACATCCCCTGTTTTCGCAGGCTCATGCGGGCCAGTCAGAGATAGAGGGCCAGATGTGACCCGCAGGCTGTACAATACCCAGGTCTGATTTATAACATAGGTCTTTTAGATTTTGGAGTTGAGTTTCAACAGATTACTTTATTAATACATCTATTTTGGTTCAGGATCTGAAACCACTGTTTGGGGGATAATATTTTAGATAAAACAATATTAACAAACATTTTCATATTTTATTGTCTGATATCTTGCAGCTGATACATTATAATTCAGCTCCAGGCCACTAATGCCCTTAATGTGGCACTGCTGGAGGATACATACTAAACACACATACTAAATACACTACAGGACAAAGAAACTTTATTTGTGTACACCTTAAATTAATATCATTTCATATACATTTCTATGTATAAAATGCATGTTCACATGGAGTAACACTTAATAAGTGAAAAACGTCCATTTCACAGTTTATCACCAACTGTTCTAATTGCACCTGCCACTGATTAATTAGACATAGGGCGAAATTTACTAAACTTGAAAAGGCCAATTTCGCCTTCTCAAGTCTATTCCCTGTAAATATTGCTTTTCAATCGTTTTTTACCGATCTAAACTTTTTGATCGGATTTTTCGACTGAAAAGTAGCTATAAATTTGATCGAAAAGTGTTGATCGTTAAAAATCAATTGAAAAATATTGATCGATATTTACCGATTGAACAGCGATATTTACAGGGTAAAAACCTCAAAAAGGCGAAATCGGCCTTTTGGAGTTTAGTAAATTTTGCCCATAGTGTGTAGTCCAATCAGATACAATTAAATAGACTCTGCAGAATCAAGAGGATCTTCTGACGGGGAAAAGTGGATTCATTTGTTTGTTTTTTTTTCTTTCCTTTTTATTATTTTTCAAGACAAACATTAAACCATAACAACAAAAAAAGATATAAACAATAAACACTAACAACATTAAGGAATCAAGAGAGAATAGAAAATGGAATCATTTGTAGGAGGAATATATAACTGCATTATCAATACTAACTTAAATGTGTATATGTTAGTATTTAAAACCTAGTGTTAGGTATTGTAGTGGGCCCACTGTCCAGCAGAGGTTAGCATGGCAGTATCCACCAGCAATTTCTGTAAGGAATTTGGACTATTGAATTAGCAGCTACAGTAGTATACTGGGTTAGACTGGAACCAACAGCATAGCAGGAGAGTGGATCATGCTGAAAGCAAAAACCTAGGAGAAGACTGACCAGACAGGATCTAACAGCATAGTAGGAGACTAGATCAGACTGGAACCAACAGCAAAGTGGGGGAATGGGTCAGACTTGAAACAAATAACCACAAATCAATTACAAAGCTAAAATTGGTCAATAGGCAGGAAGGCAAATACAAGAGTAGACAAGAACATGAATAACTCACAGAGAAACAGACAAAAGCAAACAAGTGGTAGATCAGAAAGGCTACCACCTGGGAAACCATGGGTCAAGATCTGTGACCAGCCCATTGCACCTAGTTGATAATGAGGTTGTAGAGTTCCTTTATGTTCCAGTCACTTTACTGTTAAATTAGAGTATATCTGTGTATGTAAGTATTCCTCCCATTTAGATTGTAAGCTTTATGGAACAGGGACCTCCATCCTATTATTTCAATAACCATTTGGCACTTAGAGTAATTTGTCTTCATGATTTTATGTTTGTAATTTTTTTTATCTATAATGTTCACCTTAGTCTAATTTTACAATACACAGTAACATTCTCTAACTTTTTAATATATACATTTTGTTGTAATTTAGTTTCACCAACCCCCTTACTCCATAACAAATAAGGGGTGTTTTTTTTCTATAAGGCATCTTAATAGTTATTCTTGATTCAATCAGCAAATTCTTGATATTACATTCTCATAGAGCTGTTGGTCAGATGCCATGATTATTTTTAAGGACAAGGCAGTGTTTAATACTAACATGTCCCATCACCTTATATACTTCATTATTGATTGCTTGCATATTGCCCTAAACAAAAATTACTTCAGATTTAACTCTAAATACTATCTGCAAAAACAAGGCATGGCTATGGGAGCCCCAGTTGCCCCTGCCTTTGCTAACATTTTTTCGCACAATAAAGGAGAACTATAGTCAGATTTCATCTTTACATAGCTGTACTATACCTTAGTGAGAAGCCATTCATCCCAGTAGATGATTCATCTGATACTGGATAATTTATTACTCATCCTTGTAAAGCTCCCATAGGAGGCAGACATTTTTGCAGACATTTTGTCTAATGTGGAAGACTTTTTGTCTACCGTGGAATGTGATGCCTGTGCACAGTTAGTTTATCTCTGTAATCTCCTGCTTTTCAAACAGAAACAGTGAGGTCAAAAAGTCAGCACACTGCTTAACCAATTACAGTCAGGCATCTTCTCTTCTTATCTTTTCTAATTTGCAAGAGGGAAACAGGAGGACCTAGTGAATTAAAACCTTTACCAAGCTCTGAGTGCAGATTTTTGAGTAATAAAAAAATAGGCATCTTCCCTTGTTTATGTTGCATTTGCTGCCAATCTATTATTAAAAGGTTCTTTTGTAAACCATCCTACACAAGGCACTAAATTACACATTAAGGACTATGCCACCTGCAACTCATCAAATGTGGTGTACCTTCTTAAATGCCCCTGTGGCAAATGTTTTGTAGGCCAAACCACTAGACCTGTGAAAAAAACGTATTAAGGAACATAGGTGCCATATTAAAAACTTTAAACCAAAATCTTCTTTCAATACCACTGTGGCTAGATACTTCTTTCACTGCAAACATCAGGTTACCCAACTTAGGTGGCAAGTTTTAGAGGAAGTTAAATTACCCAGCAGGGGTGGGGATATGAAAAAGATTTTATTGCAAAAGGAAGCAACTTGGATTAGGAGGCTTAATTATATGGAAACCTTTGGACTTAATGACCATTGGTCTATTAAACCCTTTTTATAATTTCCCTTGCTCATCTGTTTTCTCTGTTTCTTTTGCAGATAATTAATCTTGATTTTGGACTGCCTAGCCCATATTCTCACTTTTTAGAGATACCGTTAAATTGGCAGTATGTCATTGTAAAGGTAACCTTGCAATCTGTTTTTGATATAATTATTTCATTGGCTCAACAATTTGTTTTATTTTCCTTCTTGTAACATATACTATGCATTTACATTGTTATGAATTTCTACATGTTCTGACAAATACTCTATGGTAGGCCCTGTTGGCAGTACCAGTTATATTCCTCTGGTGGACTTTTATTTTGAAAAGAGGCCCTGGAACCAGGGGGCAGTCCTTTTACGCAATTATGTACTTCATTGGTGGACTCACTAGGGGGTGGGGTCATCTGTGTCTTTATATTTTGTCTTCACTCTATTTTATGCACATTTGAGAAAGGATTTGTCACAGGAAACATGTAATGGCACTATAATAATTTGTATTCTTACTACTCTATTTTGCAGCAGCAACCTTGCTCCTCTTTTGTTGTTCTGTTTTCTGCATATGTTTATTATTAGAATTGTTTTCCATGTAAAGCATATTAAAATGAATAAAGCCTAACTGACCTAAGTAAACAAACACAGCTATTAAATTAGACTAAGAAAATGCTAAAAAATAATGTGATTAAGTGTTATACCAACTATGGCAACAATTAATATACTTGTCAGAGAATGTTTTATTGTTTGCATGATTTGCTTAAGATAAATTTTCTATAACTGTTTTGCATTGAATTATTTTATTAAAACGACACCAATGTCTTGCTTTATATTTACATGATAAAATGATTCATATAAGAAAAGAAAGAGAACTCTCTATGATTTGTAGAAACATGCTACAGTACAAAGGTGTACAATACCCTTGACCTTTTTAATAGGATGCCATGATATTTCACAATCTAAAAAAATATTTCATTATTTTATTCTCTCTAAAGCTAGATGTATTGAAAAGAAGGATTACAATCTACATCGCTGCGAAAGAGTTCAGCAGATCATACCAAGATTTTTTTGATGGTAGGTCAAAGGACCAGATCTTTACATGTCACATAAATCGTAATGCTATGCATCGTCTCTCCCTTTGGACATGACTTGTCACTAACTGAGAGAATGAAAACTGCAAGAAAGTAAAATGCCAATGTAGTTTAATATGATCAATGAGGAAAAATGCTGACAGTACCATCTTAAAGGGTACATATAATCCAGGTGCCTTTTTAAAGGTTTACTGTCATGTATTATATTGCAGCAGTATGTATTTTTGCTGAGTTTATGTGGAAAAGAGGCAAAAAAAATGATAAATTAAAATTGAAATGTTTTAAACAAACATCCATCTATCTTTCTATGTAATTTATCTATATATCTGTATATCTATCTACCTATCTATCATAATGCTGGATATTTATGTTACATCTTCTGCATTAGTGTCCATGAAAAAAAAGCACACAGATTTCTAAACATTCCCTTTTAAAATAGTGAAATGTTGCAGAGAGATCATTGCATGTTCTTAAATAAAGTAAATATTTAGTAACAGACCACTTTTTAGCTAACAGCTTGATTACTTTGTCGGGATACACAACGATAAGAAACAGATGCTAATCATCACAGGGATAATGAGTTGATTGAACCAAACTAATTAAGTGAAAGAAGTATGTGCATATATCAATTTTGAAACACATGATGGTAATTTTGTGTATTTATATAAAGTTGTGTGGTGAATGAAAGACACAAATGTACAAAAATAGCAGTTGAATTGTCACTATGACTGTATATGAATATGTGAGTGTGTGTTTCATGTTTCTGTGCTTGAACGCAAAAGTGTGAGTTTTTGATAGATTGTTTTATTATGAGTTCTAATGAATACAAGTATGTGAAACTGTGCCTGCATGGCAACTCACATACTAATTTCTTCCCATTGCATAGTCTCTTGTCAGAGCTTCGCTATTACACTTGAAGAATACATGTGGGTAACCTGTTCATCTAGATTTGTAGAATAATCACAGATTCCAGTGTTGGAGACAACTGTGACACTTATTGGTCCAAAACAAGTATCCCAACTATCCCCAACAATGAAATCTGTGAGATAACTATTGCTAGCCTAAACTTTCCAATCCTAGTAGCTTGATAAATCATCCGCCTGTCTCAGGAACAGTTGTATGCTGGCTGCTAATACAAAAATAACAATGTATATGTATGTATGTATGTATAATTTTATTTATAAAGCGTCACAAATTTACGCAGAGCTGTACAATTTAACAACACAAATACAATACAGACATGGGAAAAGTGCATTAAATAATACAAGTATAGTAACAAAAGGATATTTGACTTTAAGTGCTGAGTCATGGTTGACACAAGGGGTTGGACGTCTCTGCCTCATAGAGCTAAATGGCTGGAACACTTACATGCACAGATAGAAGGGTAATAAGAGCTGTACCAACGTGCCGAAACACATATCAATAATACAAATATTAAGCATAAATAACTAAATAAGGATAAAATAAAATATATACATAAAATTCAGTAATAAATATCGGTGCTAGTACTGCAGAAGGTAGGATTTCAGTTTGGTTTTAAAAGTACAGAGGGAATGTTCCTGGTGAAGATAAAGGGGCAGTATTCAAGATGTGGAAGGCAGAGAGAGAAAAGGGTTTGAGACGAGAGAGGGCAGTCTTGGTGTGTGGCATGTAAAGCTGGTTACTTTGGGAGGAGCGCAGTTGACATCGAGGAATGTACG
>JAKJJM010094828.1:0-11018 GCA_021901965.1 Pipa carvalhoi
AAATAAAGCTCTGGCAACATTTTTACTCAAAAATGTTTATATCAGTAGATGAAATGACTGAATATAGACAACAGTGTTCTGTAGTAGTCTATTAAACACATGTTTAGTTTAGAGAAAGCAGTAGCGTACTCATGTGCCAGCTACGATGATCTTGGTAAACAAATTAGTTTGTCCAATGCACAGAGCAGCGAAAGGGGGATGTATTTTTGTGTGACACAGACAATGCTTTCCCAAACAGACGGACACACGCTTCCGTACAGACTGCTTGGGCTAAAGTTCCCCTCCCTTCCTTATCGCACCACACTTTCCTTTAATGATGAAAGGTTTATCTGCTGCTACTTTCCCACATGAAAGGCTCCCCCCAGCCTCGGAAAGCTCAGGGTCGGTTTGTATCACCTTGCCTGGGAAGTAAACGTTTCGCACGGGAAGAGGAGGGACCAGAGCAGGCGATTACTCCTCAGCACCGTGAAAGGAACTAATATACCTTATCCCACTCACTTCAGTAGGCTAGCTCGGTCTATGTCGGGTCAGAGGTCAATACCTTGTAAAAGCGCTCAGCCCCTCCCTGAATAGAGGACTTCTATTGTCAGCAGTCACACGTGGAACACTGTTGCCCTTGGCTAATTGGTACCTACACTATTAGCAGGTCAACAACAGGAACTTGCCTGTTTAGGAACCCTAGCAGAAACCAGATACCTGGGAACTAAAACTCCCGGCGTTCTAGCGAAGTTTCAATCTAAACAAAAACATAGAAGTGTTACAGGTAGAGACCGTGTACAAGTGTACTGGTTTATGTGACTAAATCTCCACTGAGCTAGAGATCTGTAGCGCTGCCCGGGGCTCGCTACACGTGCTGAGCTGCTGATTGCGGAACCTTGCGCATTGCCAGCTGGGAAGTACAAGACGAGTCAGTTTGAACTTTCTTCCTGTTTTATTTCAGTGACGGGTCAGGGGAAGCACAGCTGTGGGGGGACTTGGCCGCCATTCTATCTTTTGGAGTTTTTTTTTTTCCAGAGGAGAGAGGGTGGGAGGGACGCAGGCAGTAGTAAGGCTGTGCCAGTTTTGCATTGAGAGACCCGCCTAATTATTTATTTCGGTAACAGTGTGCTTGCCTTTGCCTGTACAGCAGAGCGCCGGGCTCTGGCCTGTTTGCACTGTGCGAGCAGGAGGCGGCCCCACTGTGTCACTGGGTACAAAGTGCACTTCTCCCAACATGAGCTTGCTGCGGATCAGGGCACGATCGCTGCTACTGGGTCGCGGCTGGTGGCAAAGCGCAAGACATTGGCCTGTACTGTCTCCCTCCTCCCGGCCTATCGTGGATATGTCCTACACACATCACTTCGTGGATTTCCAAGGCTCTAACATCCCCAGCTCCATGAAAAAGCTGCTGGTGACCCAGCTCAGTCCCAACTTCAGGCAGGCTGTTACTTTAATTCCCAACGCCCCAGTGCCAGTGCCCGGGGATGGAGAGCTCCTCATCAGGAACCGGTGAGCAACTTGATATTGATGTCATTCACCAGATATGTGTCAGTGCAGACACAGTCCACTGTGCAACTGTCTGACACGCCCCCGTGTGTCCTACACCAGACTTAATGTAACCTGTGCCCAGTCACTGAACCGTATCCCCTGTAGTTACACTTTTTTGTAATAATAAATAAGTTCCAGACGTAGTACACACGGCTAGCCCGTTACACCCCCAACTAACCTACAACTGGCCTAGCACCCTACAGTGTGCCCCAGCCCTAGCTGGGGTATATCCATGCCAGGTAATAAGCAAAGGACTAGCCCGTTACACCTCCAACTAACCTAGTATCTTACAGTGTGCTCCAGCACTAGCTGGGCTATATCCATGCCAGGTAAAGCACAGGACTACCCCGTTACACTCCCGGGCTCCAGCCATGAAAGTTAAACTAACCTAGTATCTTACAGTGTGCACTAGCTGGGGTATATCCATGCCAGGTAAAGCACAGGACTAGCCCGTTACAATCCCAACTAACCTAGTATCTTACAGTGTGCTCTATCTGGGGTATGTCTATGCCAGGTAATAGTAACCACAAGGCACACATTCGCCTGAACAAATTCCCATCTCAGCCAGATAAACACCCTGGCACGTTAAACTCTTGTTTCCAGCCGCGGGTCTTGTTAAGGGTATCCCAGAACAAGTTGAGCCGGCCGCCATCTGGCGACTGCGATTTATTTTACTTTAATAAGCATTGTTTTCAGTGCACGCGAGATGTGGCCTTACAAGCATACCAGTGAGCGTTAGCCTTAGAGGTCAGCCTCTGTCGCACACATGCTGATGTTACCACCTGATTAACTCACCTGCCACTCTGGGACAGTGTGCCTTGGGAGGAAGGGCGGGGTGCAGGCTGGCTCTGGAAGCTGTGCTTGGGGGGGAGGGGGTTAAAAATACAATATTAACTCTAATGACAGCGAGGCTTGTTTATCGATAGTCAGTAGTATTAGAGAGCACAGAATCGGGCAGAAATCTGTCTGTTGTCTCTGGTCTGTTGGTACTCCTTTCTCTTTCCCAACAGTCTCTATCATCCTGATCATAGCCTTCTCACCCCAGGGAAACGCTCCCTACAGGCAGAACAGGAGAATGAACTCTTCCTCCTTACACTTAACCTGCAACTTTTCCATTATGTTTTGCTTGATCGCCACACGCTGCCCTGTATTAATGACTTATGTACTCTAAGCACTTTACTCATATCCTAATGTAGCCTCCAAACACGTCGTGTAAACCTCAGGGTTTAAACAGAACTGGATGTGATGAAGAGTAAATAAGATGGGTTGGTACTGCTTCATTTCATTCATTCTTAAATTCTAGCGGGGTTCACACAGCACTGTGTATACCAGCCTTGCTGCTATTTTGTTTCTAGGTTTCAGTTGCAGTTGTTGAATTATAAATGCTGAGATATATTTATATTGCCCATGTGGCTTAATATTATGCGCATAGTGCAGTTCACATGAGACAATGGGCGCTATTAAGTCGAACTCAAGTGATGTCACAAATAAAGGATCTTCCAACTGAAGCCTAACCAGAAAGGAAGCATAAATAAGCGGAATGCATTCTCCTTTAAGTTTAGCAATACCGGAAAGTACGGTGGGATGCTGCCGGACATAGCATAATGGCAGAGGTTTTATAGGATCCGTCTTTTAAGCTGTATTATAAATAAACCTTATAAGTGCTGTCAGAGCTTGTTTAATCAATATGTGAGTCTATCTCTTACATCACACCATGCCTAAACTTACATCACACCCAAGGTTTGATCAGCCACATTAACAAGCTGAAATCTAGCACCAACTTCTTGCAGCCATCTATTCTTGCGGTGCAATTTTTTTTTTTATTTGGTAGGTGGGTTAACCCCTTACTCACCTACCAAAAACTGTGTGGGTGTGGCATCCCCTTCTCTGCTAAATGAATGGGATACACAATGGGAACTCACAATATTTTCCTATTCAGTAGAGTGAAGAGATGAGCAGCTGCTATAAAAGTAAATGGTTAGCCTGAACCCAATCTATCTTTAGCTATTGCCCCAGTAACTAAACAAATCGCAGCTTCAGTGACCCCAGTTCCCACTGTATGTTAGGCACCTACAGAGTGCTGCTTAGTTGCTGCGTCCTACAGAAAACCATCAATTTTATGTATACATGAACATTTGTTTGAATGATACAGCAACACAAACTTAAACCGTCTTGAAATTATTCAAATATGCGATTACACAAATATTTTGATAAAAGACCCCAGGAAATATTTTGTCTTTGGATAGGGGAATACAATCTGTGAAAATAGGATTTTAACACTAGCAGATATTTATATTCATTTAATTCACTCTGAACCCATGTTACAGTTTCCCCCATATTTTTTTTAAATGAGGAGAAACGATTAAACGTTACCTAGAATTATTGTAAATGTATCATTCGGGAGGCAGAGTTGGAATACATTGTAATTAATATGTTGGGAAATAAAAGGGGTATTTGTTTTCATGTATTTGAAAGTAGTTTATTTGATGCATTTGGATGTAGTTTAGAGATGGCGAATTACTTTTATTTCAGTTCCAGCGTGCTGAGATTGGTTACATTTTATTTTTTAAACATTTCTTTTTGTGTGATTATCTCATTAACACGGGGTATAGAATAATTCTAGCTCTAGAAGGGAAATGCACGTATTTTAATAGAAACCGATTTCTGAGTACCATATGTATCTATTTGTTTATCGATGCGATATTTTCCTTTCACCCTTCTTCCCACACTTTCTATTTGTTTTCCTTAAAACGTTCATTTTAAGATCTGTTAGGAAGATTTACATACTTCTAAAGCAATGCATTTTTTTTATCTTGGTTATTGTTATCATCAAATGTATACTTTGTATTTTTATATAAAATATGTGTAATTCATTTCATTCAATTACATTTTAGTAGGAAATGAATGGCGCGGATATTTACAATTTGGCACTTGGTGCTGCTGATAGAATAATTATTTGACATATTTATACAATAAAATTGTTGCTGCCCAGTCCTGATTATTCATTTACCTATTATTTTAATTAGTGAGAGCCATATTTAAAGTCAAATCAGGATGCTGTGTGTGAAGTTCTGAATAAATGTAATAATAGTCATGCAGTGGGATGCTGTAGTATTTAGTACAGTGTGACTATGAAGTCTCTTTTTATAGTTTCCTAATGGTTTTTATTGAATACTCAGTGTCCTGGAGCTTACCGACCCAGATAACTGATAGGGATTGTGACCTAGTCGCATGCCCTGCACTGGCTCTCGTGTGAATAACCCAGTGTGGCTTGCCTCCTGTGACTCTGATTGGTACACAGTAGCATCGCTTGCCTACCTGCACACTCTGCCGGTGACCCATGAAGGAGGAATTCCGTGCTGCGATCTCCCCAGTGATATAAACGCGTTGTGATGTAATTTGGCCCGAGTGCTTCCCTCTGTACAGTGAATGTAATCTCCCCCCGCAGCTGATCTGCGCTTCTCTCCTATTTGTTGTGATTGGGATTTCAGTTTTAGTTAGTACATGCACACGGGGAGTTTACTAACAGCCTGCGAGAAATCTGCCCCAATTGCTGCTACCTGTGCTTCCTTGGCTCCCCTCTAACCCTAGCCATTTATTGTTATAAAATACACTCTTCCCCTACCATGGCCCATTCCTGACTCTTGTTTCCTATTCTCTCCCCTCCAATCGACCAGGCACTGACAGTGTTAACTTTCTCCTGCTGAGGGTTGGAAAGGCAGTAATGTGTAACTATAACTCTGTGAGGAAGGTGCATGTCCCCCCCCCCCCCAAACAGCCAGCCTTTTACAGGGTGGGGATATCAGGCTGTGATTTATTATTTCCCACTAATTAACCCTCTTACTAGGAAGGAGCCTGCAGCTTGTTTGCTACCACTTTAACATTATAGGGGTTAATATGCTGTGCCCCAGCCTCTCCTCCTTCCCATTTAGGGAGCGAAGTTAGTCTTGTGCATGGCCAATCCATGGTTTGTATTTAGGAAAAGCGAAGGACTCCAGGGTGGGAGAATCCTCCATCTGTCTGTACTGGTTGTGCAGCTGAATTCAGTCCTACCAGCCAGGCTGCCCCGTGTTACAAGGCACACAATCAGCTTAGCGATAATATTGACAAAAACACATAGAGCTTTCTGTAACTGTGGGAGGTGGGAGCATGATTCCTAAACGTATTCTCTATTAATGATTTCCTTTTTAATTTCCTACCAACCCACCTGAGATCTTTTAAACCCTGAGATTCTACATTGTACCTACAGCACTGGTTCTTTGAGGTTACATTGTAGCTACAAGACATTTTGCCACTGATACACATAAGTGACTGCACTTGTTTAAAGCTCTCAAAACTATCCTCTTGTTTGATTAGTATATGCTTCTAAATGATGTCAATTCCTACATAATTCCTCTTTAATAATTCTGCATGGTATATCAGAAGATGTTCCAAGTACATGATTCTGGAAAGTATTTCCAATTTCATATCTAGAAAAAGACTTATTCACTCTTCATGTGCTGCTCAGTTTTCAGTTCAGAAATTCCATCAGTTTTGCCATATCTGTCTATCTGTATGTCTGTCTGCCTGTCTCTGTTTTTCTCCTAGTAAAAATAGTAAATAATAAAATTGTATAGGTACAGAAACAAAAGCTTATTTTTCTTTCCTTTTTTTTTTCATGATTTTTTAAATATGTATTATTTTTTACAACCAACACACATTTTATGCATTTATTTTCTGAAAATACATTTTTTGGGGGAAAAATATACTATTTTAAATGATTGTCGTTTTTCATTCAGACGATGAAAGTAAATACAAGTCATTTTTATGAAATGTCCTCTAACCTTTCTATTTTCCCATGGTCTTTCTGGAGTTTTTCTTATGTTAATACTCAGATTGCTGGTAACACACCTTACAAGCAGTCTATAAATTATTGCTTTGTGTTTGTAACTGGAGAATTTGGACACCTTGGAAAAAGCCACCTGAAATGTGCTGCAATATTTTAAGCTTTATGGCTTCTTATGCAGTTTTTAGACTGTATTTATCAACCCCTGAACTGAGAATTTGCCATAAAATATTCCAGATACGATATTTACTGTAAGAAAAACAAGCCCAGGTTCTTCCGGTCTTCTTTCTTATTCACAAGAAATCAGGAGAATGTTTGTTTTCTAAAATAACATAACACACAGTTGTTAACTAGAGAAATTATATAATGAATATAACGAGGATAAAAAATAACTGAAAGAATACACTTGGTGAGTTGGCAAAAATCTGGGTGGGGCCTGTATCATAAATATGCTTCTCTGTAGCTTGAGTCCTCTGCATTAGGGTCCGGAGGTTACAAGTTATGCCCCTCTAATTGGTACAGATGATACCTCTATTTCCAAAATTGTGTGTTATGTGAAATACAGTATCATTTTACATAATTTCCTTTGCACAACGCATACACATGCCTTTAAACATTAAAGGACCAGTAACAACAGAGAAAAAAATGCTATTTAAATTGGCATGGCAGTTATCCCTATGCAATATGTTATCTTTGAATTTAAACTCGTGATTTTAATTGATTTTTTTTGTATTTCTCTTTTTCTTCATCTCCTAAGGCTTTTTGGGGTACTTCATAAATATGTATTATCTAAATCTCTATAGCAAACAATAGGACTAAACAGGCTTTGTTAACTTAAAGGCCAGTGACCCCAGAAAATTAAGAATTTCCTTTGGATTAGCATGACAGTTTCTTGAATACAGCATTTGTAAAAATGTTATTTTTGAAATAGAATTCATGAATTTTATTTCTTTCTGTTTTATCTATACTGATAGCAGCCATGTTATTAAATAGACCTCACTCAGTCCCATTATTTTTTATGGCGCTTTAGATCATGCATATTTGGGAAGTGTGACCCCATTTTTATAGCTAGTTTCATTTTAAACTTTCTAGACACAATTTAGAATTATTGAACGCACAGAGAGATTGAATAAAGATTGATAAAAGATGACTGCAGCAACAAAGAAAGGCAAACTGAAAACACTGGTTATCAGAAATTTGACTTAAGATAAAATTGTTACCATAGCTATATAGTAATAACTACCATGCTAATCTAAATTTGATTTTATATATATTTTTTTTTTGTTACTATTGACCCTTTAAGTAGGTTCAATAGAAAATTTAATTTTGCTTTAGTTCTGGCTGTGAATAATACTGATATGTCACTGAACTATATAGTTATATATGATATTCTAAAAAGCATAATACTACTGGATGTAATTGTTTATAATATTTAACATGGCATTTATTTTCAAACAGCATTTTCTAAAATCAAACTTTGAAGCTGAAATTCTCATTGCTGTTGATTATCTATTTGCAGATATATTATGATCTGCTGCATAAAAAGTAACCTACCCTGCCAGCCTTGGTACCATTTCTCAATTGAACTTGCAATAAAACAAATGTATTACTAGAATCAGCAAGCCCAGAAAGTAGTATACTTTCTTGAAATCCTGCAGAATTTATGCTGGTTAATTGTACCTTTATTTATAATGGTATATGGGAAGTTTTCTTCTTTGGTGCGGATGTCCCTTCCCTTGCTTAAATGTCAGAATGAAAGAGGAATAGAAGAGAGGCAGAAAAGAAAGATTAAAATAGAATCGAATACTAGCCAATCTCCTTTTTGATAGCTAGCATCAGTAAGCATACCAACTGGATAGAAACCAAAGTTCAGCACTGAAACAAAATAGGAGTTGTTTCAATAACTGCAATTGCCTTAGAACAGCAATATATCCAAGATACATTTTGTATTTCTACATCTACCTGGCAACCTTCTGTAGGCTTTTCGGCAACCCTTTGCACAGCACTCGAATGAGAAGCAATTTAATAATGTTGAGATGGGGAAGTACTACTAGGTGCAAATATGGGAGGCTATTGAATAAAGTTCAAATGTTGTGGTGTACTGATAATGAAGGGAACACACGTGGGCACTGAGCATCACTTTATGAGGGCATTTTGTTACATTTTAAATCAAATGTTCATTATCGAAATTATTAACAGAGGTGTTTTAATCAGACAGCTGCACAGAAAACTGTAATGGTCTTCTTGAATTACTGTTGTCTTCAATCATAACATGGCATTTCACAGATATTTTTGTATGTGTTGATTTGTTGTCATCCTGCATTGTCTACTTTTCCTGCCAGCACCTCCTCAGGTTTAGGTTTCAGGTTTTAAAGATTGTGTCCATAGACACTGGCTTCCATATAATGTAATCAGAGATGCTAAATGCATTTACTTGCTATGGTAGTATAAACACCAGAAATCCTATTTAGTTCAGATAATAAGTCTATGACCCTTATGACTCATGCTCTTTTATAAAGACAGAAAAAATCTATGCTAGAGCATGACAGTATATCTGTCTTTTTTTGACAGGAAAGGAGCAGACACAGCCACAACAAGGACAAAACTGACTGTCTTTTAAAAAATGAAATAAATTTAAGTTTTCCGCTAATAATATAAAAGCAAACCCAACACAAAGTTAAAAAAATCAATGATGTAGCAGGAACAAGCACGCTGTAGCTAGCCAGATCCTGGTATTTTTCAGTAGCATTAGTTGGGAGGATGCATGCACATTAATTTCATGTTGCTTTAATCTGTCAGTAAAAAGACAATCTTGTATTACATTTATAAAGTGTCAAGTACTTCCCACAGCACTGTTAAACAGTGGGGAACATGACATACTGGTACAAATGGATACAAATAGAATAACAAGGAATTGGTCTCAAGAGGAGTCCAATTGGCAAGTATGAAAAGGAAGTTTACATCATAGTGTAAAGTCTCTTTTCTAATAGATGTACATTCATATTTCATCATCCACTTATGATGTAGCTGTTTTTTGGTAAGTAATATTTGGAAGGAAATCTTTCATGCATGTGTTTGGTACATGAATCTCTACCCATAGTCATTAGGAGTTTCAACAAGATCATTTTTAACTGAGTAATCCTTTTTTTTTTTTTTTTTTTTTTTTTTTCTTCCCTTTTTTCATACTCTAGATTTGTTGGTATCAATGCATCGGATATAAACTACTCATCTGGCCGATATGACACTTCTGTCAAACCTCCATTTGATGCTGGATTTGAAGGAATTGGTGAAGTAGTAGCCTTGGGGCTCAGTGCCAGTAAAACATACACAGTTGGCCAGACTGTAGCCTATGTACAAGCGGGTTCCTTTGCTGAATATACTGTTGTACCTGCGAAAATAGCAGTCCCAGTACCCTCAGCAAAACCAGAGTTTTTAACCCTGCTGATTAGCGGTACCACAGCTTACATCAGTCTCAACGAGATGGGTCAATTATCTGAAGGAAAGAAGGTTCTAGTGACTGCAGCAGCTGGAGGAACAGGACAATTTGCAGTACAACTTGCAAAAAAAGCAAAATGTTTAGTTATTGGTACTTGTTCATCAGATGAGAAGGCTGGATTTCTCAAATCAATTGGATGTGACTTTCCAATAAACTATAAAACAGAAAAAGTTGGCTCTGTACTCAGGAATAAGTTTCCAGGGGGCTTAGATGTTGTATATGAGTCTGTTGGTGGAGAAATGTTTGATATATCAGTCACCAATTTGGCAACTAAAGGTCGCCTAATAATTATTGGGTTTGTATCAGGGTACCAAACCTCTCAAGGCCTTTTGCCGGTAAAAGCATCAGCTTTACCTGCAGTGTTACTGAAAAAGTCTGCAAGCATTCATGGATTTTTCTTGAACCATTACTTAACTGAGTACAAAGAAGCAATAATGTCTTTGCTAAAACTGTATCAAAATGGAGAACTGGTTTGCGAAGTGGACTATGGAGATCTTTCGCCAGAAGGCAGGTTCACTGGTTTGGAATCCGTATTCCGTGCTGTAGATTACATGTATATGGGGAAAAACATAGGAAAAATTGTAGTAGAATTACCTCACCCTGTCATCAGCAAGCTGTAAAAACAGAACAATGATATAAATCACATGGTACGTTCTCCTTGAGAATGTCTAAAACATGCTGTTCCAAATGGATAGTATATTAAAAAAAAGCATCAAGGTGTTGGGTAAATGTTTTCATTGTTGGAATAGCTTATTCACTTTAAGGGCATGACCATGCTGTGCTAACCTCACAGTTAAATCCTAAACAGATTGCACTTAACATTTACTTTTGTTAGTGAGAAGGTTAAGTCTGCTGTATCTTGGCAGAAAAAAACTGTGACCCACTAACCACTTGTTTCTGATGATTTACTTTGTTGCTAAAATGTGTGCTCATCATAGGCTTCAATTCAGATTTCTTTCATTATAATTTTTATGTGTTGTGGCTTTATGTATTTCTGTTTTGTGTGTATGAAGTGCCACGTTTACTAAGAGGTGCTGGAACCATATAACATAGTAAACATCTCATCAGGATTCATTTGCTATAAAAGGGGAACTAATGTTTAAAAATATATTTTTTTTATTTCACTGCTTATCCCAAAACAAATGTTGTTCTTATTTACTTTTTTTTTTT
>JAKJJM010094943.1:0-13542 GCA_021901965.1 Pipa carvalhoi
CACATTAGACAAAAAATGTCTGCCTAGTATGGGAGCTTATCAGTGCTCTGTACTTAATTATCCAGCTTCAGATGAAACTACAGGGATGAATGGGTTCACACTAAAGTATAGTACAACATATGTAAAGATGTTATTTGACTATAGTTCTCCTTTAACTCTGAACACTGGATAGCCTTAATTTAGGGTAGTGTAATAACAAAATGTGGAAAAGTTACCAAAAAAAGGTACACAGCACGTAGTGCCCAAAAAGTCTCTAATTTAGGGTAGACTTTCAGCAAAAAACAATGGGAATAGTGCTTTATCTACACATTATGAGGCAAGAATGACCCTATTCTTATGTCAGCTATTCTGCAAAACAACTAGAACCTGCAAAGGACTTCTCAGATTGCATCCAAGTACTTGGGGGTACTATATCCCCAGATATCTCTATTCTAGCATGACCTAACATGTAGGGTTGGACTGGCGCACTGGAGGACCGCAGAATCGCACTGAATACAAATATAAAAAAAAAATCCTTCTTGGCTCAACACATATTCATACACAGATTCTCACACAAACATATCTACCTTCCTTCAGGACTCCCACAAGTTTATCTAAACAGAAGATATTTGGCAGCATCATCTGTCATGTGATTGACATCATCAAACAGAAACCATTGCCAGCGCTGCAGGAAGGCAGAGGAGCCAATGCTGCCTGCTGTTTCCAGTTGAATTCCCAGACCCTTATGGGAGCCAGGAAAGGAGGAAGATGTGTGTGTCAGTATAACCTTAATTTATTTTTAGTTATACTTCGACCAAGTAATATTTAAAATTTCTAGGGGAACTTAAAAAAAAAGCTTTTAGCAAAGATTAGCTAACATAGTAGAGTATTGTTACATACTAGACCCAGGTGGAAGCCCTTACTATTCTCATGTGTAAAGCATGACATATATACGGTGAGAAAGTAAATATGGAATATTTTCCATTGTAATTGAAATAATAAATAGCTGTCGAGAATTATTTTTGACATAGTCAGAGATTCTTTTTTCTATTTTGTCAGAGGAGCTTACAATTAGTATTTAAATTAAAATCATCATCGTGAAATTTGCAGGATCTTCACACTTCACTACACTACTAAATTATTGCGTGGCTTTAGAGCCACCAACAAATATGGGCACTATCTTCTACAACAGTTTCTCAAACTTTTCATCAAACCTAACCATCAAGCCAAATTCTGCTACTAGTCAAAAGATGAAAATATTAAAGATATAGGGTACCTTAGCATCACTAAAAATAGCAGCAGACTTTTACCAGTATAAAATAAAAAAGCTATTATTGGCCTCACCAAACAAAGCAACCCTCTGCTTTTGCAAGTGTGGAGACTCATTTATCCTTCAGTCTGAAGGAGTAGGTAAAACGTTGATGTATCCAAACAGAAACAGCACAATCCACTCTTTGGGCAAAATTTATTAAAATCGTTGGTATTAGTGATTTAAGAGAATCATCACACAGGTTACAATGTAGTGTTTCTCACTCACACTGAGGAATCCCCCCCACCCCCCCCCACCCCAATTTACACCAGATTCTTCAGGAAAACCATGGACAAACCACTGGGTTCCCTAACAGGGGTAATGATGCCAACCTTACTTTGTCTACCCCTTTTTCACTCTTTGTGGCTCAGCTGCTGCTATCTTGACTATAAAGGAAAGTATATACCTGTGCCCTGTTACAGGAACTAACCTAACTTCTACCTTGTTGCTTTCTCACTCTGGGTGCCTCTCCCTGTAAGTTAATTATTTAGTATTCCAGAAGTCATCAGCAGGTCTACATGCCACAACATGTGTTCTCCTTTCTTATGATGTGTTCCTTGCTAAGTCCAGTCTTGTATATCCTTTGTTGGGAACCTCAACAAAAACAACATTATGCTTTAACTGGCTATATTTTTGCTATTTTACTATCTTCTGTCACAAGATGGAGCTCTAGTAAAGCTTTATTTAACAGAAGGTGTTGCAGCAGAGTACTAGTATAATAAAGGGTGATTGAAAATCTTAACTAGTAGCGGAGAATTAATTATGGACACATTAAACTAATAAAAAGAACCTCAGCTGCTCAACTGTGTTTATTCCAGGGGAAAAAATGTATTGCATATTGAAAATATTGAAAATCACACAATGTTTTATTCGAGTGGTGAAAGCCTACCTTCATCAGGTGTACTACTGATGAATGGAGGATTTTGCCATTCAAAATAAATGAACACAGTTGACCTGGTGGAGTTCCTTTCTTTGACTCTCTGCTTGGTGTGGGTCTAGTTGGATTCCTACGTTGTCCTGCTCCTGTGATTATACATATTCTGAAGGTGCTGGGTCTTCCACTTTTACACATTGAAGTGATAAAATATTCTTAATGTTCACTAAAAATAAATGCTGTGTGGACATCCTAAAAATGCACTACAGCCTGATTTGAAAAAAAATATAATATTTAACATCTACAATGACACTGAAAAGGTAATCCTAGCAATGAAACTTCCGAATGATGACAGTTTCATTGGGATGTTTGTGTGTTGAAGCATAATAGTTAAAACATTTTAATTTGAAAAAGGACATCAAGTCTACCAGTCCCTAATTTTGAAAAACTAACTTGATGTTGATTCAGAGTGAATAGGGGAAAATGCTCATGCCAGCTAATAGTGAGTTTATTTTTCCAAGGGAAAACAAGTCTCAAATCAAACACTACTCGGTTATTTAATAATCCTAGTTATAAATGAATTTCTTTCCCAAATGGTAGCCAGCCTGGTTTATCTGAAACTATGCAGCCATTCAATACCACCTCCCTTGGTACTAAACTCTGGAATTTTTACATTAAATAAACCTTACCTGTAAAGGAGATAAATCCTCCTTTCCTCAGTGGATGACCTGTTATGCGCAATTCTAGCAAAGAGACATTATTTATCAGAACAGGCCTTGTACTGCATTTATTTATCTATTCTGTAAAACATAAGCTATCTATAATTTTAACTTGGTGACCTGCCTCTAAACCTCTATTTTTCAGAAAATACCCTTTCCATTGGTTAAAGTGACATTTATGATGAACAGTATAATCACTTAAGATAAATTTAAATACTTATGTAGCAGGGCTTATTTTGTCAAATTATTCAAAGGAGAACTAAATGTACCTACACACAAATACATATATAAGTAGTACACCTACTTGTCTTCTAAATCATTGTATTAAAAAATCCAAAATCATTCTGTAGTCTCTGCACTGTCCCACTGAAGTTTGCACAAGTTTGCAGTATGAGGGCAGCCATTTTGAATATATTAAGCATGCTAATCCTGACTTGTGACATCACTACAGAAGTTCTGGCAGGAAGCTACAGCTTATTAGCTTCACACTGCCTGTAACTGCTACACTCTGCCAGTACTATCTATACACTGTCTGTAACTGCTACACTCTGCCAGTACTATCTATACACTGTCTGTAACTGTTACACTGCCAGTACTATCTATACACTGCTTGTAACTGCTACACTCTGCCAGTACTTTCACTTTCAACAAGAAAAACATTTTTTATTATCATTTTTGAAATGGGTAAACCACTGTTAAATTAAAAGGGACATCCTTTTTTTATGATTGTCTAATATATAATATAATAGAACTAAGCTGCTGATGTATAGAATAAAGACTAATTAAAATCATAACCACAAATATTAATTTTTGTAAAACGAGGATGTATTTATTTATTTAGTATACTTTATTGTGTTTGCTGCACAAATGGTTTTGAAGAAAGTCTGAGAATGAATCCCATTGCAAGAGTCCGAGGGGGTCATTCCGGTAGCTCTGAATTTTCTGTCCCGAATTCACTTATAGTGAACTCCCATTATAAAGTCGCGACTGTAGCTAAAGGGTTAAATTCATACAGAGCCGAGGGAGAGAAGGAGAGGAGACAAGGAAAGGAGGAGGAGGTGCCAGCAATAAGATAGCACCCCCCCATTGGTTAAGTAAATGAGTGGGCGGGTTTAGGAAGGTCACTACATACTTTCCTTATCTCCTCTCAGCATGAAATAACTGAGCCTGGGTGATGGCCGCAGGCCTCTGCCTCTGAGCAGATGGGGGAGAGGCAGTAGTGTACTAGTGATCCCAGTTTGTGCAGCTAAATGAAAAAAAAAATCGGGAATGAACTAGCACTCACTGATTATTAAAGGTAAAGTTTTAATTTTTTTTTTTGAGACTTTAGTGTCCCTTTAATATATTTAAAGTAGTTTCTCATTTGGGCTGTCTGATTGTTATCTTGCATTACCATTATGTTGCAATAATGAAAAGCTAATCCTATCACAAAGTACATGAGAAAACAAGGCCAGCTACATTGCTTGTTGGACTAGTCACTCATACCAACCTTGCTATCTCTCTGTGAATATATGTCTGCTTTGATAAGCCAAAATAGTGATCTGTCTGAAACTGAGTTCCCTTGTCACTCACAGACAGATACCATGACGACCAGGTATTTTCTCTGAGGTAAGATTATATTTTCAAATCAAATTTGTGTGTGTGTGTAAAATACTTTTATTTACACCCTTATTTTACATACATTAATACAAACTTTACAATGCAAATGAATTAGGACCACATTATGAATAAAATCATGATGGATTTTTGCCAGTTTTAAGAGCTTATATAAAATGTAAATATGTCCCCATGTCATCAGATGTCTTTTTCAGATTACCATTAGATTAGTTTATCTGGACTATTTCTTCAGAAAACAATTTTCACCCTGTCACTGGCTGTTTGTAAGATGTATCATAACAGTATCTTGTTAAATTCTCGCTTCATTTCAAAATAGTGGCATTATGTTGTATTTTCTAAAAGAAAGTGACACGTCATCTGCAATTAAGGTGCATTTGTTTGTTTATTTTGCCATCTTTGTAGGGTTTGCTCAATTTTTTTTTTTTGTTAGGACTCACTTCCTTCCTCAGGTGATAACATTCATATAAACAAAACCACCTTCCGTAAACTCCGAATTTGCCCTTCCAAATTCACTGATGGCGAACTCCCATTATAAAATCGCGACCGTGACAATTTTTTAGTCGCGGTCGCGATTTTATAATGGCAGAATTGGGAATGGGAGTTCACTATCGGTGAATTCGGAAGGGCAAATTCGGAGTTTACAGAATAACCCCCTGTATTGTTATAAATGTGAAGCCCTCTAGCGGCAGAAATATAAACTATGAAAACAATATATGTAAAATACCACATTAACAAAGCATAATATCCCATAATAAAACAAAGTTAAAAAATACTTAAAAATCGTCTGAAATATAACTCCCTTTATATCCCTTTAGGGAACATGTCTAAAACAGCAAAATGGATGCCATGTACTGTTAGGAAACAGGAGGAGCTCAAAACTTCTAAATGGTTATTCAGATCTCAGCATTTTACATTTTATTGTGTTCATATCTATCAGTCCTATTGATTTACTAAGGGATTAAACCATAGATTAGTTCTTATTTTTAAAAAAATGTTCTGAAGTTTTATTCTTATTGGAGTGTGTTTTTTTAATCAGGGCCCTAACTTTAAAAGAATTAATACAATACAATGCTCTATCCCACTCAATCTCAGAGCCATTGTTTAAATCAGGGGTGGGTAAACTATGGCCCGGGGACTAGACCTGGCCTGCGGAAGTCTTTGGTCTGGCATGTCTGCCAAAATGCAAAATGCAAACTGTCATGTTTGGTGTCTCACAGATGCCAGGGAAAGCCGCTATAGCAGAAGGAAACACAGGAAATTGCTTGGCCTAGCTGCAGGCTTCGCACCCAACCTTTTCATCATGTTGAGTATATTACTGGCCGCTGCATAGCTGAAAATTATTAAATCGGCCCAATACAAGAAAACTTTATACACCCCTGGTTTAAATTCAACTATGGACAATAAAAACTTGTTTAGAACTTCTTTCACAACAAAGTGAAAGTTAAAATAGTATGTTTTTTTTAGTAAAAATATTGAATTTTCTATACTGCACCAAATAAAAATAAATTTTACCTGCAATACTTTTTCTGCAACATTTCAGACCTAAAAATCCAGTGTATCCAGTTCACAATACACATGATTATGTATGTATGTATGTAGATATATGTGTATATATATGTGTGTATATATGTATATATGTGTGTGTGTGTGTGTGTAAATGTATATGTGTATATATGTGTGTATATGTACAGTATATATGTCAGTATATGTGTTTTATTGTAATTTAGTAGTCTTGTCAACATGTTGGTTTCTTTGAAAAATCATCCACCTTGCAGCACCAATAGGTATAAATGCAAGTGAAGGTAATTAGGATAAGAAACTGAAGACATACCACTGGGAATCACAATCATTCTTGAAAATAACCGATTTATACAAATTGCCTATATTTAGAGAGACCAATTGAGAGAAAAAATACCTGGATCAAATTATGAACAAAGCTGCTATCACAATTGCTTGTGTAAATTTTTACTATACATTCTAATGCATTCATGTAAAACTCCTATAACCCCAGTTTCTCTCTTTTGCGTTGGTAGGAGATAGAAGAGTCACTGGCACAGTTACCCAGTTCACATGCTAAAAAAGAGTTCCAACGATAATTCTTCCAGTTACCCCATCTTGCTCCCTGGTTGCCCACCTGGATTGCTCAATGCTAAATTTGTTATTTCAAAAGCAATTTGTGCAAAGCTATTCTCCCTGTTGCCTTCTCCCACCCTTCTCCTTCCTAAATGACTTTAACTTTGATTCAGAAAGCAGCAGGCTTTCCTCCCATCCAGTACCATTTCAGAGATTGGACATTTACTATTTATGAAAAAAAGTCCTCTTTGAGACAGGCAGCAGCAAAGAAGATTGTTTAAAGGCATTTGGATTAACCTCTGTGGTGAAAGACATCACAAGGAGACAGCATAGCAAAAGTTGAAGGATTTACTAAGCATTGCAACAAGCAAATTTAATACTGGTGACACCTTCTCTTCTCTATTCTTCCAGGGCAGGTAATAGGAAAGTTAAAAATGTGTATTTTGTAATCTGATAATGCTGTGTTTTTAAGGGTTTAGATGCTCTTTTAATATTCATTTTAACAGGTAGTGCTAATAAAACTTATAATGACATGAAATAAAATATTGTGAAATGAAAAGGATGTAGCATGTGTTATAATTATATATGCAAATGCAACACAGTTACGGTAAGTAAATTTGGTAGCATTATAAAAGTCACCAATTTAAGGCAGACTGATCAAACCTTGAGTCTTTCAGACACATCATCAAGTTAGACTGTAAAGCAATCATGAAGGAATATATCAAACTGTAAAAGTCAGTTTGCTGAATATATATCTATGCATGACAGGCATGCCTGGAATAATGACTGAATTTTATAGAAGACATCAGAAACCGAGATGTAGACAAAAGTTTATTTACACCATACAACATTTTAAATATTTTATACAGAGCTGCAGCAGAGAAAGCCATCAGGAGCTTTCCAGAGAAAACTGCAATAATAAAGATGTGAAATATATTATTCATATAAAAGTGGGATTATTACTTTATTGCATTTAAAGCAATGAAGAACGTAGCTCAACAAACATTCATTTAATGACAAAAAATTCTGCTTTTTTTTATATTATAAAGTAAAAAGTGTAGTAATGGCTGAACAGACTGTTATAAACTTTAAAAACTGCATATATACATTGTGCTTCATGGTGAAGTTTTTTGAAAACTAAACCGAATGAAGCTGTTACAACATGAATTGTTGTCTGAGGTTGATCTATAAAGATTACCTTACAAATCCATTCCACGGGTACTTACAACACAGGATGGTAAGATTTGTACACCTGGTTCTGCACTAGATTAACTAGTGAGAGTAGACAAGGAAGAAATCAAAATCAAATAAAATAAAAAACAAAAAAAAAGAGAGAGAGAAAAAGAAACGGGAAAAGGAAAAGAAAAAACACTGACATTTGGCACATGAAGATCCTGACATGAAGCAATCATAAAAGTCCAGATGTCAGGCTTCCAAAGTCTCTCACATTTGTCAGTGCAATGACTTGATGTCTTTAGTTTTTGTATGGTTGATTTTCTTCTTGGTTGTTTCTTGTTTTTTACCAGTTTCTGTTGGTTAATATTAAACTTCCGTCTGAAAGTCGCCTTCCTGAACATCCAAGGGTAAATTCAGACATTTCTCCCATTCAGAGGGTCTAAGTTCTAAAGTATCTTTTGCTTCTGAATCTAATACATTTATTGATGTGTAATGTTGGTATTCACTTGTGTTTTTGTAACTGTCCCAAGGATTCTTGTTTACTGACGGGTTGTCCTGCAGGTACCAAAGAGAAACAATACCTATTATAGTAATGTATAACTGCAACATAAAATACAATTTTAGACACACGTTTTATTCTATTCAAAATATATAAACAACAAACAACATATGTTGATGGCATAAAGGCTTTAAAGACAACAACTTTGTTTTTTACTGTGATGTAATCAACGGATGAATCCTTATTGTTTTCCATTGTGTAATTAAAACAACAACATACCCCACATTCCATTATTGGTGGGTTTTAATATATCAATGTAGCGGTTTGAATTGCCAATAATTGTACTGTTATTAGATCTGGATTGCTACATGAACGGAGTTTCAATTTCCAAACTTCAATAAAAATTGGATTTAACATTTTAATCAAGATAAGCGTAGTAGAGGATGGAATATACCTTAATTTGTTCTGAATTTAATTATCTCTTAGCATCCAGTACAAAGCTCATTTAATTTCTCTGGAATACACTGTATGCATATTTTACCTAATTAACGACAGGGGTAATCACAAAAGGATCGCTATAGCTGCCAAAATATTATTTTACTTTAAAGGGTTTATTTGATTGGTTGTGCTTTGCATGTAAAATTTAAGGTGGGGAATTAAAAAAAAACAAAAATTAATAATAGATTCAAATCGGAAATACTTTAGCAAGAAGTGGAAAACTTAAAGGCCAACTACAGCTTCAGAAAAGCCTCAGAAAGATTTAGGCTAAAAATGATGTGCCTTATGTGTAGGACTTAGTACAACAGCTCATAAGCGCATCAGCTCGACAGCATAGAACACTAATGCCTGTGAAGTTGCCACTGGAGGTAGACATCTTTATTCTCTATATAACCCCCCTTCCTTGGCCAGTGACCCTGCACATGCTCAGTCTGTACTTCTAAGGGACTGGAGAAAAATAGTTTGACTTAAAAATAGTGTTACAACTGTTAAATAAGCCCATACCATGCCTGAAGAAGAGACCTAAGTAGCCTTGAAAGCTTGTATTTACCATCTATTCAGTTAGCCAATAAAAGTTATCATTATCACCTATACTCGACTTGTCTCAAATGTTAAATAAATCTAACGTTTAGCCGAGATCACTACACTGTGGAATTTGGATTGTGTGTAAGCAGCAGTTTCATATGATGTATTTAGGAGAAATTAACCATACCCCTCTCCCACTGACAAAGCTTGTTACTAATGTGCTCTGAGACTGCACTATAGACTGTTTCCTTATTGTTGCTGATATTTCTGGCATCCTCTTTAGTCAATGTGGCCCCTGGGAAAACCAGGCAAAGGCAATTTTCCCACAATAAGTTGATTTAACAGAATGGGGTGTTGATCATTGCACTAAGCAATATGCCATACTTTCTTTATATACCTTAGGGAGTAAGTGCATCATTACTCTGCTGGTGTAAACTATATCATCAAATTAAAAATTAGCAATTTTTTTTAATTGAAATTTCATCTTTTTTGTGAATTACTCCCTTAATGTCAATGGAATCTGGATCAAGACTTGAAATTCTAAACAAAAGTATCATGTATTCCGATATTGCTGATTTTTAAAGTGATTTTCCTATAAAAAAAACATTCTACCATTACATATAACAATTACGTGTGCCTCTGCTTATTTTCCCTCACAATACATTGAGAGCACTTTATATCAGAGTTGTAGACTGATGTCAGTCAGTGTTGTTTTTCCCCACATACTACCACTCCAGAAATATAATTGTGACAATTATTAAAAACTTACCAAACTTCCAGGATTTGGTATATCCCGAAATCTATCCAAAGTCTGAAACTTCTGATTTAATTCCTGAAATAATTCCATATGTCTCTTTCTAGTATGCATGACCTTCTGTGAATGAAAGATGAATTTGAAATTAATGGCTGCTATACACATCCAGTGTCATTCACTTAAAAGCTAAAAAACAAAACAAAAAAATAATGCACCAATGCAAAAAAAAAAAAATACTGTTTAATTTCCAGTCATGATAAGAACACTTCAGTCTGCATACAAAATGTATTCTGTAGAGGATGTTTACCTTAAGTAGGATTAATCTAATAAAGCACATGGTTTTATAATAATCTTAATGGATGTTGTCAGTGCTAAAGACATGCTGTTAAAGATGAGTTTCTTTACACAAAAGTAATTAAAGGGGAAGTGACCACTGTATATAAACATATTATTGAACCATATAAAATGGTCTGGAAACAAGTTATTTTGGAGATTTGCCCAAAGATATGGGGGTATCCCTCGAATAAATAAGTAATTATTTGGAATGCACTCAAGAATTTCAAGAAAATACCGAATATACATTTGGAGTATCAGAAAGTATTTAGTTAGTAAAAACCTGCGCAAAATACAGTTAAAGCTGTCAAATACAAATTTACCCTTTTATAAACAAGCCACATTATGTGATTGAAATCACAACAACTAATATATTGTTTTCACTTCATCTCCAGCACCATCGTGAACCATTAGTGAAAATAATTTTCATTAGGGGTAAAAAATGAATATAGGAACCTGTCAATACTTACTGCTAAAAAACAAATAATATTCTGAAACTTCAATGCAAATAAATAAATAAATAAATAACATAAATTACAGGAATGAAATACATGGAAATGCATTTACCCATTTATCAACTGAAATACTGGTACCGCTTCAAATAAACCACCTGCAGCAATAAATCAGTTATTGGCAGTCAGAGCAAAATGGTATAACAAAGACTAAACAGAGACAATCCTGCACTGCTTTACTGTTATTAATCATGGAGATAAAGCATACAGCATTTCTGTATAAAAAGGTAGATTTACCTTCCGAAAATGTAATTTATGCCCATTGTGATAAAGCCAAGCTTGAAGCTATGAAGGAAAGCTAATCTACAATACTGTTATGCCATGGGGGTCTAGGTTGCAGATGCTCTATACCACAGCAGGGTTAGAGCTGGTTAAACCAAGTACATTGTGTTGAAGGGGCTCTCGGTCTTCATTTTTAATCCCTGCAAAGGATTTCTGTGGGGGACCCCCCCAGCTCATGGTCTGAGTGTTCCATTGCATAGCAATGGGAAGCAATGGGAGGCCTCTATGACTTGACATATTGCTTGTAACATTTAATTTCCAACAGTGATATCCCAAATGCTGTATTACATTTTTTTTTCTTTTGTGACTAGGTTTTGAAGCATGGCATTACAACTTTGACTATTTTATCTTCAGCAAAACATGCTAGCAATTAGTTTTTGTACTTTGGATTAAAGGAGAACTATAGTAAAATATTAAACTTATATGATGGATCGAACAGCAGTGCACAAAAAAAAAGTAGTTTTCTTAAAGCGCATGTGCAGATCGAAAGACAATCGATCTGCACATGCGCTTTAAGAAAATTTCGACAAAATGAGTAAGGGGGCGGGGCCGATGGGGTGATACGCGTCATATACAGGGGGGCAGAAGAGAGCTGCAGCTGTAGTTTTCATCTCACAATCCTGGGCTGAGGATCGTGAGATAAAAGCTGATCTAGCAGCAGTACACTTACTGTACAGCTGCTAGATCCATCAGGTAAGTTTAATATTTTACTATAGTTCTCCTTTAATCATGGTACAATACTTAAAGAGCTTGAAAAATATTGGTATCTAAGAGGCAGCATGGTTCAGATTTAGACTAATGATGTTTTCCTCATACACATTTTGTCTTTTACTTGTTCATATTTTACTTCTACTATTTTGCAAAACGTCATCAAAAACTGTAGTATATATATATATTCCTAATGGACCTTCATCCAGACTTAAATATGAAATTTAATGGATAATGTAGCTTACACTGGTATAGTAGATATTACAAATCAGCATGGAGTGGCAAGCCAATGATGTGGGGTATGTTTTTGTCAGGACGGATGGGCACTAGTGAGGAGGAGTTGACAGCAACAGGAAGCAAGTGGAGGAACAGATCCTAGGGCGCGGAGTCTAAGACACCTCCTGGTCTTCTCCTACAGCCCCCGCAAGAAGGTTAGGCTTTAGCTGCGGAGGTGTCCAGGTCGCGGTCCCTTGGACTACGGGTACTAAGACAGAGGCAGTCATCAGGAATAGCAGAAGTCTGGACAGGCGGAAAGGATTCAAAGTCAAACAGGCAAAAGTCGGGGCAGGCGGAGTTCAATTTTAAACGGTAAGCAGGCCGGGTCATACACAGGAAATCAAACAGATAGTGAACCAGAAAACTGATGGACAGAGAAACACCCAGAAACAAGTTCTATAATTGGGCGCCTGAGCTAGGAGGAAGACAGCTTAAATAGGCACCCGAACGTGAAGGGTAGCGAGGTCAGATCACGACCACGCTGGGTTACATCGCCGAATCAAAGTATTTTCTGGCATAGAAGCAAGATGGCGACTGGACAGCAAAGATGGCAATGGAACTGGACGCCGACGCTCAGCAAGGGAAGAGGCGGAGGGAAGCCGCAACGAAACCGGACGCAGGGACCCGTCGCAAGAATGAACCACAGTTAGTTTCCTAACAGTACCCCCCCTTCAGGGGTACCCTCCAGGAACCCACCAGGCTTAGAAGGAAATCTGGAATGAAAGGCACGAATGAGCCTGGGAGCATGCACTTCAGAAGCCTCTACCCAGGAACGCTCTTTGGGACCATAGCCTTTCCAGTGCACCAGATATTGGAGTTTTCTGTGAAGAACACAGGAGTCCAAAATTCTCTGAATTTCGAATTCTTCTTGGCCATCGACCAAAATAGGATCAGGGGGAGAACTTGAAAAAGAAAATTAATTAGAAACTGCAGGCTTCAGAAGGGATACGTGAAAGGAGTTGGGAATCTTGAGGTTAGGAGGTAAGGATAATTTAACGGAGACAGGATTAAGTATCTGTTGAATGGCATAGGGGCCGATGAATCTGGAAGCAAAGTTTCTAGAGGGAAGCTTGAGATGGCACATTTCATTCCTCTCAAGAAAATTCCTTCAGCACCGGAACTTTCCCAACTCTTCATTCTTAACATTTTTCGTCTCCATGGGGTTCCCACGGAAATTGTCTCCGACCGTGGCTCTCAATTTGTTTCCCGCTTCTGGAGGGCCTTCAATTTACACTTCTCGTCTGCCTACCACCCACAAACCAATGTAATTACTGAAAGAACCAGGGGGTCATTCCGGTAGCTCTGAATTTTTTGTCTCGAATTCACTTATAGCGAACTCCCATTATAAAGTCGCGACTGCTACTAAAAAATTGTCGCGGTCGCAATTTTATAATGGAAGAATTGTCGC
>JAKJJM010094954.1:0-10976 GCA_021901965.1 Pipa carvalhoi
CCTCCAGTTATCCAGTACCATAACTTGTAATGTTCTTACACTGAAGGATCAGAATAATTCCCTGGATCAAGATCCTCATAACTTGTAATGATCCTAACACTCAAAGGCATTCAGACCCCTTTTGAACTCCATTATGAAATTAACCATGACAACTTCTTCAGGCAGAGAGTTCCATAGTCTCACTGTTCTTACATTAAAGAACTCATTTCTATGTTGGTGCAGAAAATGTAGGATATACGTATATCACTTAAATAAGAGCTCCTGAAACAAGTTGTTCCTTCCATCTCCCAAGCTCTGGGGACTCTAGTAATCTTTTTACAGGCTTCAGGAAGAGAACTTGCTTTTATTACACACAGCAGGCTACAACAATGTTAAATGTCTTAAATGTCTTGCAATGTTGCAGAAACTGGGTGACCATTGCTACACAAGAGGTAACGGCAGGATAAAATTATGTAGTTTGTGGAGGACAATATAAAAACAAAACATATTAGAAAAAAGGTTTTCAAATTTCAAAAAATAGTTTTAGACTTTCAATGTAAGTTCAATAACTAAAGCAGCATAAAAAACTACAATATTTGATATTTTGTCCCAAAAACAAAAAGCCACATCACTGAGGACAAACTCCTTTAATTAGCCACAATGCTGTGAATCATGGCTGCCATCTTGGATTCCCTTATCTGCTCTCCTTGCTTCAGTACAATGTAGTTGCGTATGCACCAGCTGACCTTTTGTATTTATGTCCCAAGCACATTTAATTCATTCCTTTTACTGCAAGTGAGAGGGAACCTCAACTTTCTGTGCATAATGACACCACGAAGCCTAAAGATGTATTATACACAATAAAGAATGGGGAATAATTAGGAAAAGTTCCCCTTTAACTGTCTAAAATTAGTTTTCAAACCCCTGCTTAATTACAATGCATTTACTCTTTACACCAGCTTGTCTTACTGGTTAAACATTTCTTTCAGATTACCATAACATATATTGTAAACTCAGGGCAAAAATGTGGCAAACTCAGTAACAATGTACAAAGTTGAGCCAGATAATATCTATTTTCAATATTCAGTTTAACAATAGAACCCAGAAACATTAACTCTAAAGATGTTTTATACACAGCAGCTTTTCCTTTATTTACATATATCAGTTTGGTGGGGACTACTGGGAATATGTAAGGCACTAAAAGCAGCTACTTATTCCCCCCCCCCCTTTTTTTTTTCTAACAAAAAACAACGGGGGACAAAGGGGATATTTATAAAGCTTTCCGCTGATTTATATAGGATTGAAAACTTTTTAATGAAAAAAAAAAAATGCATCAAAAGGTGACAACATTTTTTCCTTTCTGCTCGCTAATAAAAGTTACCGCTGAATTCATGATTTTGAATCATTTGCCATTCTGCTGTATTTATGACCTGAAACTCTTACTGGTGGTTAAAGTCACTTACCTGGCTCTAAGGCGCTGTTGCCATCATAGTAACAAAAACTTGCATAAAAAAGTTACTTAGCGTGAAAAAAAAAACAAAAAACAAATACCGACAACAGTTTAAAGGGACAGAACTCTTAAAAAAAAATTCCTGTCTCTACCTTTAAAAACTGTAAAGTAGATTCTCATTGAAAAATTGGTTCACTTACATTCGTGAAAAGATATATCAAGAGCTTGTCTGATATTCTGTTTTTTTTCCCCAAGCAAATCTTTTTCATTAATCTTTGTTAACAATCGATCTATGTTTCCGTCCCCTCTTGGAACTTGTTTCTGAATAATAAGGAGAAAAACTGTACTATTTTGATTGTGATTATAATCACCGAGGTTGCACCTGGGCAATCTGAACCATTTATGTGGAATGCGTTTACTTATTACCCTTAATATCAACAGACAGAAAAACACATTTCACCAGTGCAGCCTTGTGGGCTAATCAGCAGACTGGTCTGGGATAAGAGAGTTGTACATACTAAAGCCAGTGACATACTGTGTCTGATTGCTCCCCATTCATTTTTATTATACAACTGGCGGTATTGCCCATAAATACACCCCTCTGGTTTCTTTTCAACTGTACCAACCGCAATTCAATAGGAGTTGCCAGACGGGTTTTCCCACAAGTCACATGATATCATACACAGCCACAGGGCTACAGCAGGAGACGGCATTTTTAAATAGTAAGTTTATGATTACTGTACTGTCACTCATGGATATTTACTCTAATTACATTTTTATAAATGGAAAAAAAGGGATAAGAATATCATTTTTTTTAAACATTAGTAACTTCATTTCAGCATTTTTTATACTGTCATTTCTGCCACACCTACATTCTCTGCAGCAGATTGAAAGACTTGAGAATTCTGAAAAAAAAAAAATCTGAACATTTTCAAGCCTCCTCGTCATCCACCCACAGATACATTTAGGGCCCAGCTGCATTCGAATAAAAAAAAAAAACACTTGTCATAAATCACACAGGATACTTTCACTCCACTTTGTATGTATACACACACACACAATCATCTTCAAGCCTTTTAATACCATTCACCCCTTACGACCTTTGTTCATGTTTTAAAAGATGTTCCAATAAACGTATGTTTTTGAGGAGTGCGGTTTCCTAATTGTTTTTGAACCACTAATCTACATACTGTTATAAATATTTGCTTTAAAAAAAGAACAAACAAATGGACATAAAAACTGGGTAAAGTATGCCTACTTTGCATATATTTATGCCTACATTTTCTTACCATTGTTTTTTTTAGATACACAGGTACATTTCTAATGTCAAAACAAACTATAAATAAATGCTTCTGGCATACGGCATTGTAGAAAATCATGGCAGACACATTAGTTTGAGATTTATTTTTTTTTTGATTATTTTTTTTTCTTTATTCCAGTCTGATGTCACTGCTTTCATTTGGGAGAAATCAACAGACAGCAATGCAAGAAAAGCAGAAGGATTCTTGGAGTAGAGACAGCAGTAGAAAGTATTAGCAGCCAATTTTTGCCACTATTAGTTAATAAGAAGAGTATTTGGGGTTTGCTTAAATATGGCTGATCAATACTATCTATGCCTGTTGCCTAAACAAATGTTCTAGATCCATAGTGAAATAACGTGACAATATTATCAGTATGGTGCCCATATAGAAAAAAAAAAACTACATTTAAACAGCTACATGTAGATTTGCTTTCTTAACATCTTATATATTTCCTATATCTTTGTGCGGGTTTACAGTATTAGATCTTGATGCAAATTGTACAATACCTTATTTTTTTAGTAAAACGCCATTGAAAACTAGCAGTACCTGATCTGCTTGACTTCTGAATTCCCATTAAAATTCCCCCTCAAAATATTAATTTAGCATTATATACAAAAGTAAAAATCATCACATCAAAAGTGGCTTCCCCATTAGGGGAAAAAAAAAATAATCTGCAAAAACCCCTTCCAAAATAATTCAAATCATTTAAAGTTTGTCTTTAAGTTGCTTGGACACAAATAAAACCCAGGATTATGGGTGTAAACAAGAGTGGATTTGGCACAACAGAGTCTCCATATATCAATGCACAACATTAAGGGGGTCATTCTGGAAACTTCGAATTTTCCATCCCAAATTCACCAATAGCGAACTCCCATTATAAAGTCGTGACAATTCCTCCCATTATAAAATCGCGACCGCAACAATTTTTTTAGTCGCGGTTTTATAATTGGAGTTCGCTATCGGTGAATTCGGGATAGAAAGTTTGGAGTTTCCAGAATGACCCCCTAAGAGTATCTCAACAAGCAAACTCTTATCCGCTTAGATCCACACTATCCTATACTGGTGACTGTTGTGATTCAAGTCTGTGGCTGCAAAAAAATGGAAAACAGAAAAAAACTGAACATACTTCTTGAATGTTAAGGATCTGCTCTAAAATATAGAATAAATAAATAAATTAAACACAACAAACAACAAATACAATAAAGGGGATGGGGACAACTGCTTTGAAGAGTTAGTGTCTTAAAAGGTTGAATATATGTAATAAATTAGAGCCACATCCCCGTGTTTTCAACCCTATAGCCGAAAGTAAATAACCTTATTGCAATATCAGGGCTGAATATTAGTCTTTTGATTAAACACTTAAATTACAAACATAGAACATAAAGGCACCATTTGATGTTGGGTTGCCCCTATATATCTGTGCATTCCTTACAGACAAAAGCAACTTTTGAGACTCTGAGAATAATTTTTTTATACTGGTTGACGGCATACATAATAAGAGCTGCTGCACTTTCTACAGGTCTCTAATATATTCTCCAGAGCCACTGATGATAGCGGATGAATGGATTAATGGTTGTACTGAAGTAAAAATGAATTGGGATCACTTTTTGACTGCAGACTTGGCTGGCTTTGGGATTTCCCAAACATTTTACATATTAATGCTACTTATATGGCCTCCACTTAAAGCAACTTGTATGTCACCTAGACTATAAGTGCAATGCACGGACTCTGCCTCATTTCTGAGTTTACTAAAGTTTCTAAAAAAGCTGATTTATATCTATTTAGAAGGATGAGAGGAAGAATCTAGGCATGTTAATTGGCTTTAGAGACTTCAGAGTTAAAGAAAACAATACTGGATGTCCACTTTGTTCCTATGTCTGAGTATTTTGTAACATTCACAAAAAATGTGAAAGATTTCATAGTACATATGATACCGGAAAGTGATACACATTTTTATAGCAAGTGGCAAACAAGGTGTTTTCCACCATGACGCACTGCAACAAAACAACGCACAATGTGGGGGTTATTTATCAAAGTTCGAATTGTCGCATAAAGGTGTGAATTTGCCGCTTCCCTATATTCAGTAAACTCTACGATGTGATGAATTTGCCAGCTAACGACGGTCGCACACAACACAACAGACAGCTACTGATGCGGTTGCGACTTCACTATAGGAATTCTCTGTTTAGTAAATAAGGAGTAGAGAATCAGGGCGTAGCCACCCAAAGTGGTGCAAAATCATTTTGACAGTCGAATTCTCACTTTGATAAATGACCCCCGTGTCTCCATTCCACTTACATAGGCAACCATTAAACAATAATATGTCCACAAGTGTTCTGTAGCGGCAAAACTCCTCCAGCCATATCATCAATCACTAAAACACTGATTGCACATAAATGGAAACTTAAGGCGAGAACCTGTGTTATGATTTGTTGCAGTAAGAAAGTGCTGGGTGACAAAATTTGTGTGTCACTACGCTAACTGTCCGGATGAGAGAAGTATTCTTTTGAACAGGCAACTTTATTCTTAGAGATATCATTGCTTACAAAAAAAAGGAAGGAAGGTGTTCCTCATCTGCAAAACAGAATGTAAAGTGTGCAACGTAAATTTCCTTCCCTAAGAACATTTCTGTTGCCTATTAAGTCATAAATACATTTTCCAATATCTTAAGTTCTGTTAGGGTCCTATATTTACCAATATTTTCCCATGAATTCTCAGGCACCTTACAGTGCCTCTAAGGTCAACCAGAACAGGCAACTGTAATCTTACATAGGAATAAACCAAATATTGGCACAGTTTACTAAGTCACAGTGGTAATGTGCACGGTCTATTGCCAGTCAGAAATCAGCTAGGCTGACATACAATAAGCAGGGTTCTAGGCCTACAAGTGAATAATGATTCACAATTATGTCCAAAGCACCATAACATCATCTCTGGAATTTGTTACTAAATATCCTGGGAGTGCGTTTCTTATTATGGCTCGGATTAAAAAGATGTGATTATTTTCATATAAGAACAATATTTTTAAACATTAGTTTTTCCTTAGCTTCTCAGAGGATCTACGTCATGTTTTAAATGTTAAATACATTTTTTAAGTTTTAACTGAGACAAGTGGGAAGGGGGGTATTTTAATAGAAAATGGCTGTATTTAAACATTCACTAAAATTGAATCAACTTTAAATGTGCAATTCCAGCTTCTCTGTTTCACACCGTGACATGTTTAACAGATATATCCATTTCTGATTACATAAAAAAATAAGCAGAAAAGGAAAATGGTCAGTTTTTGTACATATGAAGATGTGGAAGCCCATTTTGAAAATCCTGTTAAATCTAAATATGCAAATAACTATTTCAATCTGCTGCTAGTAACACTTATATCTTAAAGGAAAACTATAGTCATATAGTTACATCTTTACATATGCAGTACTATAGCTTAGTGAGAAGTGATTCTCCCCAGTAGTTGTTTCATGTGAAGCAGGAGGATTTATTAACCAGCACTGGAAAACTCCCGATCTAAGAAATGTGTGTGTGATTCGTACCGGCCAGTTTTCCATGAAAAGGTTCCTGCTCCCGGTGAGTTTTGACTAATGTCTAATGTAACGCCTGCGCACAAGTTAGTTTTCCCGAGCACCCAGCTTCTATAATCTCCTGCATTCCAAGCATGATTGATTATTTCTAAAGGTCAGCACACTGCTTAACCAATAACAGTTAGGCATATTTTTCTTCTTGCGTTTCCTAACTTGCAAGAGGGAAAAGGGGGGGGGGGGAGGACTACACAATGTCAGCTCTCACTAGATCTAATCAGAGGAACAAACGGCAAGTATTATTTCTTCACTAAACTTTTCTTGAACTATTTAAGTTAGCGATTGGCTTAGTATTAGTTTTATATATATATGTGGGCAGTTATATTGGCACTATAGCTCTTCTTTCATATTAATTAGAATTTTTAGATATTTGAGATGCATCCGTGATCATGACTAAACATTCCAGTTGTATCAATCATCCAATTCAGCAGTTCTCAACCTGGGGGTTGAATGACGATTTGCCAGGGGTCGCCTAAGACCATTGGAAATATAGGGTTTGATCGGGGTCGCCCAGTAATAATTAATGAATGGGAGGTCGCCAAATAATGGTTAATTGTACTAAAGGGTCGCGGCAATAAAAAGGTTGAGAACCACTGCTCTAATCTGATGCCTACTGAAAGATAAAACAGGGAGGTTTGTGAGCCTAAAATGGCTGCAGAGAAAAAAAAAAATAGCTTGCAATTAATTACACAAGCCAGTGACATCATAAATAAGTCATAACATCTCTTTGATTCTGTAAGTGTAAGTAAACTTTCTTAAGTTATCTGCCAATGTTACCAGCAGCTTTTGCAATTTAGTTCTAACAGTGACTGCAGAAAAGATAAATTGTTTCAAATATGATAATTTTATATTAATCATCATTCTAAACTGACCATTTTTTTTTTTTTTGGAGGACTGCACTTTTAAGGTTTTTTATATTAAAAAAAGGGGTCTCCTAAATGCACACCACTTTTTCAAATCAAGAGAGCAATATATATTAGTGAATGACAGAAAATAGGAATCTCTGAAAAATTCATTGAATGATTATCTCAAATAATAAAAAAATTTGAGTACGACAAAAGGATAAAGCTACACAGGAACAAAAAAAAAAATAAAAAATTTACACAGCTTTGTTGAAATACATCAGACTAGATTCTGTCTATACAAAAAAAATTCCTCTAAAATAATTTCGGTAGTAAAATAAGAGTACAGGAGCCACCGTTGAGTTAGTGGCCTGACGACATGTTTTACACTCCTTGGGACTGTAACATGAAGGGAGAAGATCAAAAAACATTGTACTTTAATGCTTTTAGGAAAATTGTCAGTGAGATTAGTATACAGTGGGGCAAAACCCAATGTTTCTTCTTCACCTTCCAAAAGTTGTCCTAAAGTGAAATAAATAGGGATGATGCCCCTTAGCAGTGAATTAATTTTTTTTAACTCGTTTACAACTCTGTTAATTATCTGGCTAGGCATGGTTAGTTCCCAAACATCACGTGTAGGGCCAGAATTTATGCCATATTGGGGTGATACATTATAGGCAAAAATAATGCTTTTATTTTACTCTTGCTTCTGCCACCACAATGATGCAGCACTGTTTGAGGATGGTATAAAAAATAATATGAATTGCAACCACCCTTTCGCACCATTTACCACTCTCTGCAAGTTACAGCTGTGTTGTCGTAGCCTCGCCAGGGAAAGTGTTCCTCAATGAGATCCTATGTGGAGAAAGCCCCCACATTAGGGTGGCACTGCTTCCTGGAGGCTGGCACTGGTGTTAATGGTGTTGGCCGGCACTAGTCTTCTCTGCCAGGTGTCGTAGAAAACTGTCGTCATTCTGTCCCCGGTGATTCAATGCCTCGCTCTTGAAAAGGGCTGGAGGTGGTGGTAGGTGAGGGACAGGTGGTACTGCAAGGTGGTGTGTGTGAGAGTGTGGGTGTAGGTGTAAATGGGAGAAAGGATGTGGAATCGGGCGCGGAGGTAAGGGATTTAGGGCATTTAGGTTCAGTGGGGGCGTGGGGCTGGGAGGTGGTACATGAGCAGGTGGGAGATTTGTTACAACCTGTGATGGGTTGGAGAGTGCGGGGTTGTTGAGTTGTATTTGTAAGGCTGGAGGGACACCAACTGGACTGGTGACTCGGAAGCACTTTTCCTTGTGGGCCTTCAGCATGTTGGAGAAACGGAAGCGCATTCCACAAATATCGCAAGGGTAGGGTTTCTCACCCGTGTGGGTCCGACGGTGACGCTTCATGTTGGGGCGGCTGGTGAAGCTCTTACCACAGATTTCACAAATAAAGGGTTTCTCTCCTGAAATAAGATAAAACGTACAAAAAAAAAAAAAGTGATTCTTGAAGCCCTCAAATGTATCAGTGATGGAACAGTATTAAAGGGACAAACAGTTCAGTTTTAAAAAAAATCTAAATATGGCTGAAAAATTAGCAAATCAAATGGTTTCCTGCTAACTGACAAATCGCAAACCACCTCCAAACCTTTATTCAATACTACAAGAACAAACAAACAAACATGGTGTCCTAATAAATACTAACACCCTATAGTGACTCTGGCATCCCATGTGATTTTTGTTTATATTGAAAAAGGGCCTCCAAGTCCTTTATTTTTCAGAATCATATGCAACTGTAGCTAATCTAGAAGACACGTAAAGTTGATAATGAAGACAACTCAGTCAAGTATATCACAGTTCTTTGCAGTTGCAATATGTTATTTATTACAACAGGGCTTGTGCAATAACTTAAAGTTTGCCTCATTTCCAACAGAAGCAAATGACCTGCACAATAAAAGTAAAGATCTAAACAGCTGCTATGGACTGAAATAATTGTTATCCATTCTACTTCATAAGCCACATTTGTGAATAAATATTTTACCATGTTTCCTCCCTATACCTAAAAACAAATCATTGCTGACTGAAAGAGAACTAAGTCTTACCAGTGTGTGTTTTCATATGCTCATCAAAGTACTGTTTCATGTTAAAGTCCTTGCCACACCACTGGCACATAAACTGCTTATGCCCAATATGGATACTCATGTGAGATCGCAGCTGATACTTGTACTGAAACCGCTCATCACAGTTCTGAGTACAGAAGAAAAAAGAGCAACTTCTTTAGATGCAGGTCTGTTACACCTTTATAATTTTACACACATTGCAAAACTAATTGAATTCATATTTTATGTTCCAAAGAAATGTTATCACCTATTTCTCTTTGGGATGCTTTCTGCGAGCTGCATTTTCCAGGCTCTCCACTGACATCATTAGAGAAACGCTTTGGCACATCTGCCATCTGGTAAGTGCAACTACACTAGGGGGGGGTCCTGGTTTAATCACACCACATCCTTCAACCTACAGGGGATTTTCCCCAGCACTTATTCTCGATTAACACTCGATGTGAATTACCACGTCTCTTCACCAGTATTATCTGTGACACGCACTGGCATTTTTGCCATTTGGTAAGTACAACCGCACTAGGGGGGCTCTGAATCATTTCCACTACACCCCTTGATTATCAGGGTTTCTACCCCAGCACTCATCTATTATTATTTATTACACCTAATTGGTGCTTTCATTAATGCTATCATCGCTTGGATTACATTACTACACTTAGAGGAGAATATTGTTCTCTCCTTTCTCTTGCGCTTCTTGTTTCCTTCTACTCTGCAGGTTTTTCTCTTCGTTGGGATGTTGGCAGCCCCATACTTTCAGGAGCAGCAAAAAGTTATTATCCATCATTAGACTTTGGACATTTTCTTTCTTAGGGTTTCTGATTCATTTTTGTTTATTTATCTATCATAACCATTATCATTTATTTGTATGTACCAAGTGTTTGGCGCTGGTTATCATATTGTTTTTTTCCAAAACTAATTAAATATTTGTGCTAAAAAAAAATATGGAGTTTTCATAAATGAATGTTTTCAGCCTTTGCACTGGTCTGCATCTTCTCCTTTTTATGACTTTACAATTTTATAAAAAATAATATCCCATTAAAAGAGGTTGTTCACCTTGGAACTGATTTTTAGTATATTGTAGACAGTGTCATTTTAAGGCAGTCTACATTATTTATTCTTTGTAGAAACATCAAAATCCACATAAAGTGTGAATAGGGAGAAGGAAAGAAACAGCAACTGCCGAGTTATCGTATGTGGAGAGATAGGTGGATCTATGTTAAAGTGACACGATCATTCCCAATGTTTAATAATGCCATCGTTTAATAACTTCCTCCCCACCCCCAAACTCCTATAAATGACCGTATTTCTTTATTCCTTTATTTATTCAGTTTTCATAAACCTGCATGATTTCAAACAGGAATGGAGAGAACTAGAAAACATACTATTCAAGCAACCTAATTGTGCACAAACTTTTCTTAAAATGGAAAAACAAATGAAATGTTTTTCATAAATAATAAAGTTGACTATTCATTGTTTTCAGGCACAATCTAAACCCTATTATTCCAGGAACATTTTAGTGGTGATTATGGGGAGCACCAATTTACAAAACATGCACCTTTCCTACAATAAGCACTTTACGCAGCAGTAGTGGTTGCTGCAAAGTACAGATTTACAGTAATAAAAGAGAGAAGAGTGCTCCGTGGGAAGAGCGGGGGCAGGCGCATTATTTATAGGGAACACTAGAGAATAGTCTGTACTGTACGGCAATTTAAAAAAAAAAAAAAA
>JAKJJM010094997.1:0-28939 GCA_021901965.1 Pipa carvalhoi
CTATTGCTTCCAATGATAATTCACCCCTATTGCTTCCAATGATAATTCACCCCTATTGCTTCCAATGATAATTCACCCCTATTGCTTCCAATGATAATTCACCCATGCCTATTTTCAGCATTTTTTCGCCTGTGCTTTTTTTTTTTTTTAAATGGGGTGGAAAACACATCAAGGGGGTGTGGTTGGTGTAATTCCTCATTATCTAAACTATTCATTATGTTAAGGTAGAAATTGTTTTCTAGGAAAGTGTGAAACACAAGTTCAGCCATGATTGTGATGCTTGTTTAGTAAATATAATAATGGGTTAAACCTAATATCAAAATATGAAATTGCTGCGATAACAGAATTAGCATTGGGTGCCCAATGCCCAACTTCACTGTACCAGCTGCTCTGACCACGTCCCTATTCTTATGTCTGACTTAGCTAAGGGCAATATTTTATTCTAACCATAAGGAAAATACCTGACGTTTAATTATATTTTATATTTAGTTGATTATCTTTTGATCATGAGTAATAATGTTTGACTCCCATATAATGAGTACTAACCAATCAATGAACATGCTAACAATTACAACCAATCATAAATGATATACAGTTTTTTAATACAGTGGTGTAAGGGGGTTATTCTCTAAAGTCCGAATTGTCGTGTAGAGGTGCGAATTCACCAGCTAAAGACAGTCGCAATAGACTGCTACTGTTGCAAACGCAATTTTATAATGAGAATATTGTCGCGACTTTACAAAGGAAATGTTGTCAAAGGGGGGACTTTAAAATTATCGCGGTCGTGACTTTATAATGGGAGAATTGTCGTAGTCACGGATTTGCTATGGGAATCATCTGTTTGCGAATTCGACAGTCGAATTCTCAGTTTAAAAAATAACCGTGTGTTTTTGCATTGCTAATAAATAAACACGACTTCCTCATTTCTCTGCACAATAACTCAGAAATCTCAAATACTGAACTTGGTGTCAGTGTGAGTTTCTTATATACTTCTGCAGAAATAGGGCGTTGTCCCTTCAAGGTTACAACAAATTTGGATACCGTTACCTATAGCATACAGGAAATTATCCTGAATTACAAATTTCCTTAACAATTATAATTTCAGTTCCCCTCTATCAATTGGTTTTATAGTAATAGAAGTGTTTTAAATGTTTGTATTCTTTCTTAGTAAGATTTTTGCACCTAAGGAGCATATGATCTCCAATTATTGGACATTTTGAAAGATAATCATTCTGTATCTAAGGGGGTCATTCCAGTAGGTCCGAATTTTCCATCCCAAATTCACTTATAGTCCCATTATAAAGTTGCGACGTGACTAAAAAATTGTCGCGGTTGCGATTTTATAATGGCAGAATTGTCGCGGTCGCGACTTTATAATGGGAGTTCACTATAAGTGAATTCGGGACGGAAAATTCAGACCTACCGGAATGACCCCCTTAAAGTTTGTGGTTAAACATTTTCAGTTCTACAAAATCTTACATTTGTGAAAATTAATTTCCCAGTTAATAATATCGTCATCCTAGCAGGGTAGAAAGCACATTACTTTATTTAAGATTGAAAGTTCTATCTTTGAGAGTTAGTAGTTATCTGTTCCATGGACAGGTTCTTCTTGCACAGTTCCTCCAGGATTCCTTCACTCTCTAAGTATGAGCTTTTATGTTTCCACACAATATATTACTTCCTCAGCACAATAAATGAAAAAAATTGGATTTTGAATTAAGAAAGCAGAAAATATTATTTTTGTAGATAATGCGACTGCTGATAAATTATCTAAGGCAGATGGTGGGATGGCTTTGTTTTCTATTCTAATTTTAGTTGAGTACAGGGAATGCTTAATCACTATTATAAATTAAATGTCAATTTAAGGCAAAATGTTACCAGGAAAAATGCTGAATGTTTAAGCCAACAAACAAAACCTATTTATCCCACTAAACAATGCAATGAGCTGAAATGCTTTTATACTAGATAATGCTGCAGATACCCTGCCACCAGTGTAGGTATTGTAAATTGTCAGTAGAGTTGGCTGGTAGTAATTCATTTGGCAAGATATGTAGGAGCAAACAACTTTAATGATTTTATTAATTGTCTGGTTGGGTTGATTAACTGTAGATTGCAGTATAAATAAAATATTTGCAAAACTTTTGAATAAATTGTTTCTACTAAAGAGCCCTGATTGAATTATTAAAGATTGTCTGAAATTCAGTTTTCTACTTGTGAGTTTAAAACAAAACGTATGTAGCAGCAGAACATGATGGTGGTGGAAGCAGACGCAATAGAGACTTCTCCATAAACTACTCATAAAGCCAGGTTCCATATTGGGTATTGAATTTGCACTATATGCAGTGTAATGCATATAAACTATTTTACAGTAATTATTAGTACTAGCATTCTATGCAGTCATAAATTCTGTAAACTTGGTACTTGGTCATTATTTTCCAGTTAAGGTAGAAAGAATTGAAAATGTGCTGCTATTAATAGTTATTGATATAGAGTTCTGCCATTAAAGAATGTTAATTACAAGTATTATAAGGAAATATGACTATTGGCATTCCTTAGACCTGCGCTGATGGACTTGAGAGGATGAGACATTGAGGCACACTTACTAAGGGGTGAAATGAGTGTTTTCTCCTTTTCAATTTGTTTTACCCCCTGCGTTTCACTAGCAATTTACATAAAATCAAAGTTGAGAAAGTTTCAAAAATTAGAAATGGTATGTTTGATGCAATTTCCCCAAGTTTTCACTGATTTTTTTTTTTGTGTGTGCAGTCTTACAGTTTTGTGCAATTAACACATCACAGTTGTCCTATAGGAAATAGTTAATCCCGGTTCAGGACTTGCAAAGAGTTTTTAGGAAACTGTGTTAAAAATGGAAACAAGGCAGCAAAAAGCCTGGTAATAAAAACATTTTTGTCAGAAAACAAACAAAATGTGATAAATGGGAGAAATGGTTGAAATATGCTAATGGATGAAACATAAATAAAATGTACCAAATGAAGGGGTTATTGGCTAAAGTGAGAATTCGACTGTCAAATTCTCAAACAGCCGATTCCCATAGCAAATCTGCGACCGCGACAATATTCCCATAGTAAAGTCGCAACTCCGACAATATTCCCATAATGAAGTCACGACTGTGACAGTAGTAGTTTATTGTGACTATTTTTAGCTGGCAAATTCACACCTTTACACAACAATTCTGACTTTAGCCAATAACTCCCCAAGTCTTTTTAGGCTCCAGCCTCTTGGGACCCCAAACAGAGATAATACAATACATCTAGTAAAACAAGCTTTGGACGTATGGTTTACATTCCATTTCACTTTCACACTGACTTTCTTGAGTATTTTAGTAGTGTATACCCATATGAAACTGCTGTGACAAACTTATTCTTTGCCATATGTAGAAAGATGAGTACTGTAGTATTATATGATACTTTATTTGCCATGTGTCTTTCTTTTTGGAAGCATGATTTGAAGGGGATCTCCTGGGAATTAAACAATATTTATATATCTATCCCTAACATAAGTATTCATATCTGCAAAATTTATTGTATGGAAATTGTATAAAGAAATGTGTTTGATTGTGCTTGTTTCCTATTAGTGCTGTTAACTTTTAACTATTTATTGAAGGCTAGCCAGCTCTATTACCTTAGTTAGTCATTGGCTGAAAGAAATGGCATAACTGTAGATCATGGGACTCCAACGCAGGATAGGCACCTCTCCCACCCCACCCCTGGAGAGAATAAAGGAGATTACCAGGATCCTGGGGGACACTAGCGCAGATGATGCAGGACTTCAGAGAGTTTGCAGCAGAGGAGACAAGCCCCCTGGGGGATGGGCCCAGTCATGACCACTGTGACCCCTTTTGACATCCCCTTGGCTGGAGGCTAATTGTAGTATCTGCTAGTGCTCCTTAAAGGAGAACTAAAGCTCCAAAAACAAAGCTATATTAAATAAGTACCTTACAGTAAGCTCCAGGGATGCAGTCACAGCTTCAGCTCTGCTGTATTTTCACTGCACGGAGGCAGACTTCAGAGAGCTTAGGGGGGTGCAGCTGCCAGCGGGAAGCCCCTCCCATGCAATATCAATGGTGGTGAAAAAGAGCATTTACATCATTACACTTATTGTGCCCCCAATGAGAGTCTCCTCTCACTGGGGCACAATGAGCATGATGATGTAAATACTCATTTGCATAAGGGGGCGGAGGTTTGCACCAGCTCCTGTGACAGCCTAAGTGCTCAGAGGTCTGCCTCCATGCAGTGAAAATACAGCAGAGCTGAAGTTGTGACTGCATTGTTGGAGCTTACTATAAGGTTCTTATTAAATATAGCATTTTTGTTTTTGGTGCTTTAGTTTTTCTTTAAGAATCCAACAATGATCGGAGTAAGCTAATGTAACATGCAAGGAAAGTTTGTGATATTTTTCCCAGACTCACAGTGCTACATACATAATATTTAGTTTGGTGCACCGCTGACAATCACAAAATCTGTCCAAATAATGTAAGTTCTCTTAAAACATGCAGAGCAAAATGAACGAATGATCTATAATATGCTTTCCTCTATGTTTCTCATTCCCCCCCCCCCCCATACTGTATTTAATTGTGTAAATCGCAGTGGATTGGATTCATTTTTGCCTATCCTTTTTAGCAAAACTGTTGAAGTGATGTCAAGGTGCATGTGGGCATTGAAAGAACAGCAATTTTCAAGTGCAGCCGCAAGCTGACTTTAAGGTGTTTATTTACACATTTATATTCTGTATAGCAGACTAACTGTATTCTTCTGAGCTTTTAATTTGTTTTTTTTGTAGCGCTATCATCTACATTTTTCTTTTGTTTCTACATATCTTCTTCTAAGCACATTGAGATGAATGTACAATTATAAATTTTGATTTTGAGTTCATCTCAATTAGGAAATAGTCCATAGCGTGGGTGTATATGTATATATATGTGTGTGTGTTGCTGAGACTTGACAAAGGGAGGACCGAACTCTTGAAAGCTTGTCTATTTAAATTGGCCATTAGTCCAATAAAAAAGGTATCACCAAGCATTGTTGTGTTAGTCCACAGATGCAAAAAGAGATGAGTACTGTGACACTTGGTGATACCTTTTTTATTGGACTAACGCTCAATTTAAATAGACAAGCTTTCGAGAGTTCTATACTCCCTTCATCAGGTCTCTATACTCTCTTCATCAGGTCTCTATACTCTCTTCATCAGGTCAGACAGCTGGTGAATGCTTTATTTCCCTAAAAACATATTCCATTGTGGAACCAAATCAATAAATCAATGAATAAGAGTTTTTTGTCAGCATGAGAGCAAGATTAATTTGGATTACAGATGGACTAAACAGAAGAAATGTGAATAAAATAGTAATACAAATAATAAATCATCTAAAATTAAAAAAAGATAAGGCAAAATTTGTTTTGTACAGAATTTATAATAGGCAGTTTCACCTGAAAAATGTTAATTTTGCCGCAAAAGTTTTTTTATGTGATGAATCACATATTTAATGCAAATATATCAATAAATTTGTAAAAACTGAAACAAAATGGGAGAAAATCATTAAAGCCCCTTTATATAAAAAAATAAACAAAAATAAAGACTTTATAAAAAATTGAATTTATAATCCGCTATATCCTCCACTACAACCTTTGATCTAGCACAGTGGTCGGCAAAGTGCAGCTCGCGAGCCACATGCGGCTCTTCAGCTGCTGCTCTGTGGCTCGCGGCGCACTGTCTAGCCCCGCCCCCTAGCCCCGCCCCCATGACCTCCGACGCTCCTGATTGGACGTCGGCAGGTCATGGGATCGGGTGTGTTTGCTCCTCCCCCTTTGCAGCTCTTTAGGAAAGAGCCGCTGGGGGAGGAGGGAGCGATTTGTCTCTCTCCTCAGAAGACTTTGCCGACCACTGATCTAGCAGTACCATTATAATGACTGTAATTGAGGTTTTAAAGCTACACCATCTGTAAAGTACCGGTATATGATGCCCTAAGGTTTCATTGAGAAGTAGATGTCAGAATTATAGTAAAAATGTAGCTTAAAGCTATGACAGTTTCTAATAAAATATTCTCAAGAAAGGTGGGTCTAATAATCAGATATGACAGGGGTGAATTGAGAAGTCCTTATTTTAAATAAAATTTCTATTTAGCTTTACGCAAAGGAATTGGCCATTAAGATTTTTGTTGTTTCTTTCCTTTTCACATGAATAACAGTAACAATGCAGAACTGAAGCCTTTCAGAGTTACAAGCATTTTTAAATAAGAACTAAACAATTTATTCTTTCAAATATAGCAACAGCACTGATTGACCTGCATGAAAAAATTAATTTGTCATTAAGGCTGATCCTACACAATATTTAAATAAAAGAGCCACAATGTAATCTAGTCCGCTAGTCCAAAGTGCTCTTATTATTATGTTAGTGCTTATTAAAGCATGACCACTCTACAGGCTCAGTGGATTGCTGCATGTTAATTGAGATGTCCTTTCCTATGAGTAGTTTTCAAAAATAAGGAAAACAATCCACAGCCTGTGAGTATAATGTCCCATCTCCATTAGATAGTGGGGCTCTCGCAAATAGAGTCCCTTAAATAAAAGCTAACAATAATAAATATACCTCTGTTTGTAAAAAATAATTTACTTATATTTTATAACAATGGCAGATTTCACTGAAAGACAGGGGCATTGCTCACCCACTAAGATGAAGTATTTAAAGAAAACCAAAACTTTTACCTTAAACACACCTGGAATTTGTCATAACTTTCTAGCAAAGCTTCATGGGAACTTCTTTATATATTGCACTCATTACTAGTTATGTGCTTACATTATTGTGATCCTGTTTTCTCTCTACGTCGGAAAGGGCACGGACAATACATACAATGGAAGTGGAATTTTTGATCTGGTGACAAATGTAGCTAAAATTAGACATGTTTCTAAGGAAATCTGCGCTGTATATTTAAATGTATTTAAACGGCAGTAGGTGATGTACGAAAAATAACTGGAAACACTTTAGGCTGTGTATGGCAAATGTATTTTGACAAGAAAAATGTACAAATATTAACAATGTACCCACTGAGACAATCAACTAACATTTACATCAAGTTTTGTAACTTTCAAGTGAAGTTAAATGTAACCTTGTTTTACTTTCTTCAAATACTGAAGATATATTAGCAACATACAACAGAGAAAAATATGGGAATAGAAATCACAATACAAAAACGCATTATTGCCACCTGCTGGATATGGTCTTCATATCTTTGAAAACGCAGTCAATAAAGAACCAGACACTATGATGGCAAATGCTAATCCCAGCAGCAGGTAGTTTCTTAGTCCCTATAGAGGGGGAAAAAAATACAAGTTTAGGAAATTAATGTAAAAAAATATTATCATAACGTAAACGTAACATTAGGTAGCGTTTTGTGGATTTATTCAAAGTGATTTGGAATATGTTTTGAGTTAATGGTTCTCAATTTCACATTTCAAACTAATACTCATTGATCTGTGTTCAAAATTAAAGGCTGGAGTCAATTTCATGAAAGATGCATTTGAACAGTCAGGATGGGACTTGGTTAATAATAGAATGGCCTAATTAAGCCCATATTTGGCAATTCTATCAATCAGACCAAAGTTGGATTACTTATTAGAAGTATGCTTGCTAGCAATCCTATATACATGACAATGCAGTCCTCAGCCGATGGGACTTACTAACAAATTTACAAGGACCCATTTAGCCACAAATTCAGATTCCATTTGGTGCTGATGACATGTCTTTCTAAGTATTTTTTTCGAAATTAGGCAGGTCTTCTTAAACAGAATAAGGCCCATTACTGAAAGAATAAATGTTCTGTAGTGTTCAGATGGCCAACATTATTTGTAGTGGAGCTTAGAACAACTATTTCAACATTTATGTATTCAGGCAAAATAACTCCCTACTCTGAGGTATCCTCGGCTAAGTCATCACCCATTGAATGTGTTTATGGTTGCAGAAAACTGTTCTAACTTACTCCGCAACAATTAATATTTTTTAACAGGCTCGCTGACAGCATTTACCTGCTGTAATACAGAAAATGGATGAAGCATTTAATAGAAACTCACCTTTATTTCTTTGAAAACTAAAACTCCCCACATAGCAGCTATTAATCCTGGCCCCTGCAATGAAAGATGTCATTGATAGTGAGAAAGACACAGACACATACTGGAGAGCTATTTCTCAAATACATTCCCAGCATTACAACTACTGACAATTACTGAATAACTGGGGTCATTAATATTTAATAACAATGCATTAATTCTGAAGCTGTTTAAATTAAGGTAGCAAAGTGGTATTGATACCTCATATTTTGCTGAATTAAATGTTACTAAAAGCAACATCCTTTCTCCATGAAGAAAACTTGTATATATACACATTTGCAGCTCAAATAACTTTGTCATTTAACAATTATTTGATTAGATTACCATTACAAAATTACAACATAAGCTATAAGATAATTCAAGATAACACTAAAAATGTAACTGCAGTCCATTGAAGAAACTACAGTTAACCCATTGGGACATCTTAATGAGCTGCAAATGACAAAATCAGCTTTGCATAATTTGATAAAATAAGCCCTTCTCCATCTGTTAATATATATAGTATTTATGCACTCTATTCAAGTCAAGTGATTTTAGTATTTTTAGTAGAAATAATGCAAATAATATGGAAGCTCAAACTGCTGTTGAGTAAGACAAAAATCCCATGAAGACAAAAGTATCCCCCAAAGTACCAGTCACTATCAGTGACAAGGAGGCCATAAATAAAGGAACATCCTGAATAAAGGCATGCTGTAGAAGAACTGTGACTTGGTAGGCAGCTTTAAAACACCAGTGGTAATAATATTCAATAATGGAGAAGCCAGAATTCCAAACCTTCAATTAAACATTTGTGGATAAACTTTAATACAGCATTGTCCCTGTGCAAAACTGAGAGATATATCTACAGACACAAAGCCATAATTACTGCCAAATTGCAATATACCACATTGCCACTAAGACATTATGCAATACCCCACTGCTTGTCCACAGAAGTTAGAACTTCCAGTTAGCTCTGTGGCATATTGCAGTTTCCTGGTATTCACCCATAACACTACAAATGAAGCATTATGGGAAAATTATAATATTCTATGCCATAATCACTTCTAAAACTCTTGAGAAAATAGGTTTCTGTTATCTGGATCACTGTGCTGCTGTTAAGTACTGGTGAACAACATAATAAATAGAGTGCTACTATATCACTTCAGGTATACAAGAAATATAGAGTAAGACGGATCTTGTTTATTTTTTTGGGTAGAGGACAGAGTTCCTTGAGAGATATCATTGATATTTAAGAAACTTTTGCTACTGACCGCTGTTATTATTGGGAAGCTTACAACGGCACTGAGATAATTATTAGCCAGGAACCAGCAACAATTTGCTATTGCCCATAGACATCCAGAAACAAAACCTAGAAAAAAAGAGATGGATAAAACAATTATGTTTTCAGGCTATTAATACACAGATATACATCATTAAGTTTTTTTTAAAAAAAAAAGCTTTATTTACGAAGTTAACATTGTAATACAGTATAGGTGTATACATATACCAAAAAAACCTTGGAAACAAAGATGGGGGGGGATATAATAAAGAATGGAAAAAGGCAGGAAAAAAAGGAGGAATGCCATTAACAATATATAACATATCTAGATTTAGATATGTCAGATTAACACTGACTTGACATTAGGAGACATAAACACAGAATCAGGCTGTGAAGGTTCAGAGAGGAAAAGTGGTCTTTAATTCTAATCTCCAAATCATTTTATAGTGTTGATATAGAACAATCAACTAAGCAGATTTGCTGTTCAATATTAAGAAAATCGCTCAACCAAAATGTCCTCAGTTAGTTCTATAACCTGATAAGAGGGAGAAGACAGGGAACAGTGTGGCAAAAGTTAATACAAGGGAAGTTAATGCAAAAGGTGAGCTGTCAGCATGACAAAGAAAAAAGGGAAGATGAACAACTGTAACATTAAGAAGAAAAAGCAAAATGCCACATAAATCTTTGTACTTACCAGGCAGTATTGCTTGCGGATAAACTTTGGGATGATTTTTCATTAAAGCACAGTAGATGAGAAAATAGACTGTACTGGTTAGGAAAATGCCACTGAAGTGTGCAAATACATAATCCAGATCTAAAGAAAAACAAATGCCTTAGGAAACATATATATATATATATATATATATATATATAAAATCTATATAATATATATAACAATACAGAATAGAAACAGAAGCCACTGGGAAGAAGTGAATTGGTAGTGTTGACTACCTATTTATTCATAGGTTACACAACATGTGTTGGCTGTAATACCCTTTATCAAGTGCACTTTTGTGGTTCTACAGTGAAGGCCTGGACAGTGCCTTCTAATTAGCCTGAGGGACTCAATGATAATAGACTGCACAGTCTGTGTCTACTTTATAATGTTTAATTTTCTTAGTGCTTTAGAGTTTTTTGGTCACCTAAACTTCCCAGCATCCCAATGTAATTTGTTGTAAAATGTCTTTATAAATGGGGTAATCCTATTAGCTTAATGTAGCAAGTAACAGATTGTTTAGCCCTATGGAATTATTGTCTTTAGGGTATATTGAAGGTAACTTCCCTATGGTAATATATTGCCATGTGGCTAGGGAGGAGTCGGAGAAGTCCATGAGATTAATAGTATTCAGTGTTCACGGCATGAACTTTTTATCCAGTAAGGATTCACCCAAACAAACAAGGCAGCCATAAAAGTAGGGCTGTAGGTTAGCAGAACTCGTCATTGTAAAATTAGAATGTGCAGCCTGAAGCCTCTACTGCTATGCCAAGATGGTTACTACCCAAGCTGGATTTAGGCTATGCGCTGCCATTGACGCAACATTCTGGTTCTAAATTAGAAACAAATCTACAGAAGCATAATCAAGTGTGAGGTTCAAGCAGTAATGTAGGAAAGTCATGCAATAGTGACCACCATGAAAAGGATAACTGGTGAGCCTCGATATTACTATACCTTGTCTCAGGTTATGGTAGGGCTCTACAGACTCGTGTATAAACTAAAATGATATCCTGGTCTCTCTTACACTATGCTGTGAATGTAAATTACATTTCTTTGCCAATTGGTGGTATCAACCAAAAAACTGCTGCTACTCCTTATGAGATACGTGTGTGCCTTCTACCATGGTTAGATATGTTATCAACCAAATATTTTCACCACAGCTACCTTAGTCTTGCATTAATGTTCATGCCATTTTAAAGAATCTAATGTGGGGCAGACTGAGTATTGCTTTCTGAGTTGTTCTCAGCACAGGTACCATCACTAGGTAGTACCTATCCAGATATGTCTGCTTACCTAAGAATAAATGAGATGTCCAGGCTCCAAAATTGACTCCATTAGTATTTTAATGCAGTGTCTTCATCAAAGTGCACAAGAGTTTGGAGGAATGACTCCACCCTTCATCAGGTATTAACACACAGTGTGTGTAATCAAACTTAAATACAATATGGTACAGTGATCTCTAGTGGTTGAATCAGCGTTATAGTCATAATATACAAGCCATGAGTATTGTAATAATTCATGTATTGAGGTATATTCCTTTTTTACATCATTTTGTGGATTATAATGATAAACAGGTTTATTCTTAGCATGAAGACATTCCTTAACTTCACTTAACTAGCACGCTCAGACAACAAGATAGGCCAAAGGTTATCTTAAGATTATATATCTACAAATGCTACCAGATGATAGAGATAACAAATTAATGACTTTCTCTTCCTTGTAAAAATGTGACCTGATGTTGCCCAATATATTGATCACCTCACCAAATTGGCTTGCACCAGCATATATGCTTTGGTTGTTCTTGCTGTGGTCCTTGATGTAGAGTACAGGAACAAAGCTGGAACCATAAAGAACTCCAGCTCCAACTGCCATCAGAGAGCCTCTAAATACAAACACAATTTGCAAAATGTGTGAGAAAAAGGTGGCTGCACCAATCCCACTCTATCATCCAGTTAACTTTCTTGTAGCAAGCTATAGCCTGTGTATAAGTAGGGTTCATACCCCATTTATTTTACTTAACATTCAATTTAAATCAAGAGGAACTTGCAGTGCTGGCTTCTGGGACTGATTTCACCCTGGACTTTACCCTGCATGGAGTTTGTATGTTCTCCCTGTATTTGTATAGATTTCCTCAGGACACTCTGATTTCCTCCCACAATCTAAAAACATACTGGGGGTCATTCCGGTAGATCCGAATTTTCTGTCCCGAATTCACTTATAGCGAACTCCCATTATAGAGTCGCAACTGCGACTAAAAAATTGTCGCGGTCGCGACTTTATAATGGGACTTCGCTATAAGTGAATTCGGGACAGAAAATTCGGAGCTACCGGAATGACCCCCACTATGTTAATTTAAACCTGATTAAATTGGTCCTAGTCTGTGTCTGTCTGTGATGTATAAGATTGTAAGTTCCATAGGAGAGGACTGAAGTGAATGATTTATCTCTGTAAAGTGCTGCGGAAGATGTCATGTATAAATACTTAAAATAAAACATAAATACATCACAAGGATGTTGCTTAGATTATTGATCTTCCCAGAATAGCTTAACTAAAGCAACAGATGGACAGCCATTGAGTAAAGACTAATGCACAAATTCTGAGCATTTATATATGAGTGGATACAGCCATATTTCTTTACTAATCCAAGACATTTTGCATTTATGAATTTATTTTATTATTTTAAACAATTTGTGATACAAACTCCCATAAAAAGAACTCATTGCAATTTTTATATTAACTTAACATGCATTTTAAGAACTGTAGTTGGTCTTCATTTTTTTTAATACATTTTAAATGTTTTGTTTTACAAATTTGCATTTAAATGGTCTTCTGGTTGCTAGGAACCTAGCAACCATTAATGATTTTGAGTACAGAATGGAAAAGATGTAAAACAGGGTCTGAACTGAAAAGTAATTAATGAAAATGAAATCTAAAAATAGGGCCTCAAAAGAATTACCGTTCTGGTTGTCCAGTGTCAACAATCTTTTGACAGCCAAAAAGATGAATCAGAACCAAAAGACAAAGAGTTATAAAACAACAAATAATAATAAAACTATTACAAATTGTTATTGCTGTAGCTTTGTACAGCAAACTGATAAAATAAGTTTCAATGACAACATAAAGGACTTGTACAGCCTTTGCAATGCATAAACTAAGTGTCAATAATATAAGCATTCTTTCAACAATTATTCAGCAGTGTACCATACCAAATAATTAGCTGTTTCATTTTGGTCAACTTTCCTTCAGCCTAAGAAGAAGCAGATAGTTGAATGTGTCTTAGAAAGCTGCTATATACAACTAGAACACAAAAAAAAAGTACAGTGAAGTACAGCCTTATATGTACCAAATGATGATCATTAGGCAAAAGGAGGTGGATGGAAGACTGCACTATAATGAATAGAGACCTTTGGGAGAAAAAGATGATCCTTGAACCAGGGATTCATGATGGAAATTATCAGTATCCAAAACTGACAATATGGGAAGCAAGACCTGAATTCCCTTTTTCCCACTTTGTGGGCAACTGCACTATACAAAGAGAGGAGAGGCAGGTGACTGTTTCAATGTGGAGCACATAAGAGACTGGAACTAATATCATCACCTTCCTGAAGTAAATCTGTACTATGGTGAAGAACTTCTCCAAGATCCTGCATAGAAATGGTTTCTGGACCAGTAAGTGGTCTGTAGTTATCAGGGTACTAAAAGACGACTTGCTGGCCTACAGCAACTGTTGCAAAATGTCTCCTTGGAAAACTCTGCCAGCTTCATCTATTAAACAGATCAGGCCCAGATTTCAGTAAAGTCAGGCACCAGATGAAGGACTGCTAGGAGTTATCCTGCAGGGTACAAGACCACGGACTGCCCACAAAAGAAGAATTGCAACCTCTCTGGGCAAATGGATCACATCTATAGAAACTGCCAACAGAGAACCAGGATCATAAGCAGCAAAGGGAGTCTAGAAAGTAGGCCCCCCTCCTACACTGTCAGCAAAGGTCCCCCCAAAAAAGGCTAATCAGGCTAATAGCAGTGAAGCCATTCTCTAAGAAGAGTGAGCAGGTGATATTATTCCAAACCCTGTGAGCCCCGGCTCATAACCATCCAGGGCTGTGGTGATGGGTGGGAACTAACTCATCCTACTCAAATAATATGAGTGTCATTAAACACACCTGGTGCCAGCCTGATGGTCAGGGCATTCTAGGATAGACTGTTTACATCCCTTGCAATGATGCATAGCAGACATTCTATGATTCCCTGTTTCTTCTAAGATCACAGGGTGGTCAGGATTCAAGGGAGTTTGTCCCATGATTTCCCTTCTGGCACCAGCTCTTGGAAGTTAAACACCACCCTGCTGAAAAGAAAATGCAGGAACTGATAGTGGAACTGAGGTATGCATATATTGCATAAAAGAATGCTAATTGTTAAATATATTGCTTATTGATGGGTACAAGTGAAAGGCAAATTTTGCAGTTTTTCAGGCTAATGGAAGAGAACATGGGTATTAGAGAAGGAATTTCAGGAAACTGTATAGAATTCTGCCATTGCTGAAAAACGTTCACCATTGTGGATGGGATGTGAAAGATGACCCTGAAGAGACCAAAGAAAGTCTGAAAGGCCCTTTGCAGAGGAATCCGGGGCATGTCATATTCCATTCCAAGGCGAAGAAAATGAAGGATGAGTAGTGTAACTATTTTTCCTCAGGTAACTACACTCCTGTAACACACCCTTGACTGAGCTGCAGCTTCTATGGCAACCTCTATCCCAACAACCCCATGGACCAAGATGAGGCAGATCCTGCCTCAGGTATCGCTAACACTACGAACTCTACAGCCATAGACACCACCCCCTTGGCTCTGGAGGAGCTTCCAAAGAAGCTCTATGTAGTGCTGTGAAATTTCATTGGACTGAACCTGCTGGAGCTGTGTGTGTAGTTGGTGGGGCATAATGCCTCAAATGCTGAAAGAGGGCATAATTACAATATTGTATATGCAAAAGAGGGAAAGGCTTAAAAAAAATTGCTTTCTATTACTTCCTTGAACAAGGACTACAAGATGCACACCAAAGTTTTAGCCAACCAACTAAAATCAGTCATCAAGCAGCTCATTCATCTTTACCAGATCTACAGCATTCCAGGTCACAGAATTGTAGACCACCTCATTCTAATCAGAAATGGTCCATTACATCAAGGATCACTGTGTGCATGTGGCCCTGATCAGTCTGAATCAAGAAAAGGCTTTTGATAAGGGTATATCACAAGTTTATGGGCAGGGTATTGCATAAGTTTGAGATGTGGGAATTGTTTCATTCATTTGCTAAGACAATGTATAACAATATTAACAGTATGGCAATAGTGAATGGCTGCAAAACTGACTCTTTCCCTATAAGATCAGGGGTCAGGCACGGTTGTCCCATCACTTCTTCTTTTTGTCTGTTGTATACAGATCATGCTCTTCAGAATTGTCATCTGAACTCTAACTGACTACTCTTAAGCATCACTTCAGACTTTATCAAAATCCTAGGAGTTTGGTTTGGTGGTGAAAGCAAAGTCCTGAAGTGCTGGAAGGAGATATGGGCTAAAGTTAATCCAAATGTTGGACTTTTGGAACTTTACAGACTTATCCAAAAGAAAAACAAACAAAAAAAAACTCACACTGGCAACTGTGTGCAGGATCATTACAAGAACTGAATAAAGGGCAGTAATGTACAAGACACCCTAGAAGGTTGAAAAAGGAGTACCCAACATCTTCCACATACTTTCTATAGATCTAAACCCAGGTCTATAACAAGAATGGACATAGGCTTTTACAGGAAACTCTGTGTATCAATTTTTCTTCCTATTAAACTTGGCTGGAACAACTGTGATAGGTCCTAGCCATAAAAACTAGCAATCAATTTGGAAATCAAAGAACCATTCTATGCCAAAAATCACTTTGGGCTCCTTGTATGAGTCTATTGCATAAAGCCAGGGCCAAGCTGGCTGTTTTACATCTGAGTTGAAAAAACAACATTCATAGTTTTCTGTGGAATAATCCACAGGTTTTTTTTGGTGTGCACCATAGACAGTAATGTGCCTAATTAAAAACAGCTCAGCTACAAAACAGCTAGTGTGACCCAAGCCTAAAGCTTCAGGCTTTTGATTCCCCATCCTACCCATTCTCCCACTTCAAACCTATTTTTAAATCCAATCAACCATTGCATCTATTTGGTTTATTGTACAATCCTAATGTTTTTAATACTAAATGGGTAATCCAGTCATGATGCTGATTATATGACACCTGTTGTATTTGATGTAATGTGTGTTGTGTTGTATAGTGGGAATGTTTAAGTATAGGGTTGTATTGCTGTGCTGAGTTGCAGTAAAGTCAAATAATGTATATTTTTTTTTTATAAAAATTGCTATCATTATTAAAATATTTTTAACAGCAGTTTTAAAACCAATTTAGCTAAAATGTCTAAAAATGTAAATAAGAAAAAAGCTTCCTTACATTAATCTTTTTTGCAGTGGCGATAGTCTGTCTACCCACGATTCATCTGTATTAGTGTTTTCCCTGTTAATCTGTTAAAAAAATAAATTAACATATGCCAGTATTGATGATAATAAAGATAATGAACTACATTATTCAGTGGTACAGTTATAATTTTAGGAGCATAGTAAAGCATGTACATTAGTAATAATTACACTACTTGAATTATGCAATACAGTACATACACTATTCCTGAGAAGTGGGGATGTTTCTGACTCTGCAACCGAAGTCAAACTTTTTACTTCAGATTTCACAAACAGAAAAATAACTGCACTAGAAAAAAAACAGAAATAATTGCATATTAAATTATTTATGGATTTTTACAAGACAAATATTCCAAATTAAAGCAAAACTAATTTGAATGAAATTCCTTATAAGAATATGATCATATCTTCCATTTATAAAAAATAGCTTTTTATGTGTAGCACATTCATAAATATTTATTGTGAGCAAACCAGCAGTTTTAATAAAACTACCATTTATATATACAATTGTCTGTCTTTGTGTGGGGCTTTTCCACCAGGCTGCACTGGTGAAAACAATAATTTGCACCTTGGACTGAGTCAGGTAATCTTTCTGTTATAATGAATTGTTGTATTGTACAGCGCTGTGTAAATCTGTGGCGCTTTATAAATAAAATTATACATACATACAATAATAAATGCATGTATTTCAGTCATAAAGTGAGGTAGGACTGCTGTGCTGGTAAACAAGCAATCAATGCTAATCTATTATATCAGGAGTGTACAGAGTATTAAAGGACCAGTAACACCAATAAAATAAGAAAAAACATTCAAATTGGCATTACAGTTTTTTAATACAGCATCTATAAAATTGTTATCTTTAAAGTTGAATTCATGAATTGTATTGTTTTCTGTGTTCATTGCACATAATATTTTATGTCCAGCAAGGATGCAGTTCCCTGCCAAACAAGTTACATCTAAAGTAATGTATTGTAATGTAAAAATATGAATTTTTTCCATATTGTATAGTTGTGCAGTTGCATCTTTTATTTCTTTCAAGTTTTTCTGTTGGTTGTTTTAGATTTTTATATACATATTTTCAACTTTAAATAAGCATAATACAATATCCAAAATAATGTCTTTCTTATGTTTTGTCTACAGGTATAGCCAATAATTTATTTCACATATTGTGTTTGGTGTTGTGTTTTGAAAGTACAATACACAATTACACATGGCCTTATTTGTTGAGCGCTATTGTAATTTCCATACTTTTTGTCTACTGTCTGTAGTACTTCACACCACTGTCGTTTCACTAGACAATCATTATAATTACCGATACCAGCCCCCATTCAAGTTTACAAAACAATATGGAAGCTCAAAGTGTAGTGTATTGTCCCCTGTGTAGGTATTAACACCACTAACCCTAACACAGTTTACTCTATGTGGACAGTAACACCCTCTGGGTACCATCAAACTGTCTATATGCCTCTTTACAAATCTAATTAATATTCTGATGTTCCAGACAGTTGTTTTATCACCTCACAGTTATTAAGGTTATTGGTAACTGTACTTAATAGCAAGTGACACATAAAACATTTGGTAATGAGAAACATGCACATAAAACATAAGTAAAAACACATTTATTTTCTACAGCATTGCAAATAGCATCCATCTTTGCATACATAATGTCAATTTTTTTCTCTAATGCAGAGACATGTTTTGGAATTTTATTTTGTGATAAAGTTTGCACACTGTAATTTTTATTTTTTATTCTTTCTTCTTCTTCTGTTTGATCCTCCAAAGAAGAAGTCTCTGTATTGACATAAAAAATATATTCTTTTTAGTTTTGCATGTTGACTAAATTATAGCGCGAGCTAATAATATAGGGATAGTGAACAAATGAAAAACGGTTTGATAATTTAAATTATAAAGAGGCTAAAAGCAGATATAGAAGGGAAAATATACTGACAGTGTGTATTGACTTGATCAGGTCATGAAGACAACTTTTAAAAGGCGACTAGTTTTTTTATTGATACAACAATATCATTTTGCACAACAGCATAGCTTCTTTTCATAGCTGCACATACTGGAGGGAGAATGAAGATCTTCCTCCTCATAATCAATAAACACCCTTTCCACTTCTGCGGGAAAAAAAAAAAAAACAAGTCATAACTTTCTACTAATTGCGTAACAATGTAACTCCTTTAATTTACTTATGTACATAATTAATCGACTAATGGGGCACTGACTCTCCCTGATGGCAATACAAAGATCCTATAAAAATAATGACGTTGTGAAAGTTTTTGGTGTATATTTAAATGTATAAATAAAATTAGATCAATGTCAAACATTTGCATAAAAATCATAGAAAGGTGTATACAATTTTCACAAAATGTACATGTAGTTCACTGTTCTTACAAATGATTTCTTATACATTTTGTGCAAGTACACACATTTGCATATCTTTTCACCAGTAATGAATATTTTTTTTAAAATATTTTTTAAAGGGGTAGTAACTAAGTAATGATTACACCCCCTTTATAAAAATAAAATAAGTGGCTCTTAAAGATTATGTAGTTAGTTGTGATGAATTCATTAATTTTTCTCTCTTTAGGGCTCTTTATACTCACCAGGGATATGTGCCTGCAATTGTAGAACACATTATGGGCCCTTCGATTTAAGTCTGACCAGGTTTCCTGAACATGCTATAGGCTTAGTGAGAGGCTAAACCTATGGCGAAGTTTCCTTCTTAAGGTGTTCATTATTGATCTTTTTTTGATCTTCCTCCTCCTAACCCTCACTGGCACTACTATTACTCCTTACTTTGGTCTATTGTCTTATTATATGCAGCTATTAACACCATCCTGGTACCACTTTAGGAAATCCTCGCTTTTGTGTGTAGCTAGTAGCACAAACACTGGCACCAGCATACAATCTAATATTATTTTAACTTCAAGCCACTGGTAATACAAAATGTCAAAGTCTACCTGAACAAAGGTGGTTTCTGTTCACAAAGTAAAATCATAGTATTGTCTTAAAGTAAATTAGAGAAAACAAGCATGCACTTTATCAGAATTTGAACTTTTATTACAAATAAATTAACAACACAAAACTATAAAATATTAAGTGCAAAAACTATAAATATAAAATACAAACACTCTTCACTTTTCCAAAAACAAAGTTCATAGATTTTCAAATTAAGTTTCTATTGCTCATGCGGGAGTTGGTGATGGTGTGTCCAAAGCGAACAGTTTATTATTATAATAATAAGCATCCCACCCATGAGAGATAGGCCTGGGAGGGGTTGTTAATTTCAAAATGGCGGACAGTTTGATAGTGGTGCTGGAGTTTGTGGAAAATGAATACCCTACATAACGATGAGGTCTACAACCTCAGTCTTAAAATGTCCTTCCATGTCAGCTGGTATTCACTTCACCAATGGCATCAGGCTCACAAAAAAAAAAAAAGTTAAGGATCTTGTGTGTCCTGTTTTTCTTTGTTTTTCAGTTTTATTAGAAAATGTTGAGAGCAAGCTTTGTAACTGCAGTTCAGTACGAACACTGGACCTTTTTCTTTTCTGTGGAACAAAGGATGAAGACCTGTTGATTTGTGAAGGAGACAGGGAAGGCTCACTCTTACTAACTTGGAGTAGAACTGACACCCTGTGGTTCTGTTTCAGTTTCCAAATTACCAGTAGTACTGAAAAATAAATCTTATTATAGGATATATCAATAAATTAACATCAAAAATGTAACTGCATGTTTACATACAACATTAACTTAATTTGATATGTGTAATGAGTACAAATAGACCCTATTCAGCATATTATATACTGGTTATGTGCTACAAAATTGGTACAAAATTTATGACACAAACAAAACAGGTTATAATTTGACACAGATTTTATTTTTTTTAAAAAGGAAACTTACTCCCTTTGTTGAAAGGTCGGCACAAGAAACAGTAACATTTCCGTATACATACGGAACATACATTTCTGTATACATAGTGCCTTGTTTTGGATGGAGAGTTACTACTCTTTTCCAGTTTTTTTTTTGTCAAGAACCACCTCTCTTCTGAAGGAGTCCTTCACGCTCTTCCATTTAGAACATCACGTACTTAAAAAAAAATATATAAAAAGATAAATACATATCATGATAATTATGTCAATTAGTTTAAGGATTACTGCCATACCATAAAATGCAATACATATCAGCAGTACTTTTTATGTGTACTTATCTATAAGAAAAAAAAACAAACATACTTTTTCAGCCTTTGCTTCTTCAGAAAGTACACTCCAGTTAGGGACAACCACTTGATAGACCTCCTCCCGCTGTCTTGCTTTCACCACTTTATTTTTATAATCAGAATTTTGTGGATCAAACAAGCAAGGTCGACTTTGAACAGCAACAATTAAATGGTTTCCACTTATGAATCTTGGGGATTCCATTTTTTCCAAGCCTTCTTTTGCTGTGCGAAATTTTGTATGCTTTGCTTTGCTTGCAACTTTCTTCTGCCTTTCTTTGTGCTGGACAGCTCTTTTTATTTGCAATTTGATCATTTCAGGAGGTGACGTTAGTTTATCACCTTGCCATCTCAGCAATTTTCCCTCATGTCTGACTGCTATCGTTCGATCGTCATGGTTTCTAATCTTGTCACATTAATCGCAGCGCTTTTCACATGGCTGGTAAAATTCGGTATGAAGCGTTCTTGCAAAAATTCCTCACCCAAAAGAGCCAATGTGTCTCCTTGCAAATGATACAATTATTTCCTATGTGGCATATTTTCAGCATTTTTTTGACTGGAACATTTTTTTAAAAAAATGCAATGTGAAATTTGCTAGCGTTTGTTTTATATAAAACATTAGAAAGTAAGCACAAAACCCCATGTGCAGATGGGATGTAATCGAGAATAATGGTCATTTCTGACATTCTAAATTTAGTTCAGTTCCAAAACCAATACATATATCATTGAAATATTATGTTAGCAAGATGCTTAATCCACAACTCTCAAGTATTTTCTGCACAGCAGATCAGTTGGAACCACAAGTCATTGATTTGACTGACATGTTTGACCCAATCAGCAACTAGCATGTGTGCGGTCTGACAGCTTCTGCCCACCCGCTAACGGCTGATTGTTTTCTCAGAACTAATTCAGTCTAATTACTAACTTCAGGTTCCCACTTACCTTCTGCACAAGAAACAAGCAAGAGAGAAGCAGCATTTGTAACAATGTGAATAAGTACATATTCCATAAATCAACAATCAATGAAATAAACAGGCAAACAACTGTAGGTGAATATAATGTTTGTGTGAAGTGGAAGTTCATATCGTTCTAGGGTTTTTGGGCAGATTGAAGTGCTTCACATTTTATGGACTGAATTATTGCAATTTTGCAGTATTAAAGTATTCAGTTCCTCATGCTTCTTCTTAACGGACAAGCTGAAGTATACAGTATTTACATAGGTTTGAAAGGTCTTTCCCTTTCCAGTTAATTTCAGCACAATGTTTATTCCACTCAGTAGCGAAACTCCCTCCCATCAGGGCCCAGTACAAGACTGGCGCTGGGGTCCCTGCCACTCACAGTGCCCCCTATATTTTATGCTCCTTTCAACCTTTTACATAATATTGAAACTGAAAAAATGAGATTGCAAAAAACGATTTTTTTTAGTGTTTGCTGTAAACATGTTTAGACTTTACAGTGTTCTGCAGTATTAAAATGCTGGGATATCCATCCTGCCTATCAGAGAGTGTTGAAAGTTGTAGTTTAAAAGCAACGTTGCTGATAATATCCCCCCCGCACTACTTTCACACATGCAATGTAAAGTAGGATATACAACGAGGTGCATTTCATTCCGCAAAATAAGATTTAGAGAGGCAGCTAATGATATACATTTACAAACAGTCAAGCAGCACAAATGTTTTCAATTAACAAAGAAATACCTCAGTGCTGAAAGGCCAGCTCCAGCATAGTTTAAATATGGCTTTGCAACAATTTCTGGATCTATGCCAAACATGCCAAACCTGAAAAAACATATATATTAACTCTTTTATATGATAATGGAATAATACAATTAGAATGAAAAGGAAAGTGCTAACAACACTACAGATGAAACCATGATTATTTTATATGCCCCAAAGTTAACCTTTTTTAGTTTTAGGCTACAACTCCGTCTTCTGCTGTCAGTGCAAAGCTGATCTCTTCTGATGCGGGCACCGCTGCAATCCTGTTCACTTCCTTTTGGATTTTTTGTTAAGTTGAGCATATGCAGAAGCAGTTTTACATCAGAATTCTGCTTCTGCACATGCTCAACTTACCGAAAATACAACAGCAGGTAAAGAGGTTTTCCTAAATGCCCAGAGCAGTAGTGATCGACATCAAATTGAGAGCAGGATGCAGCCCTGGAGCAAATAAACCCATATTTGAAGTATTTCCCTCCTCCCCTCATTAAGAATTACTCCTAGTAGTAACAAGCTTTAGTTCTGCTATAAACTATACTTTTTCATTAAAAATCCCCCAACAGAGGCTACATTTATACATTTTGTACAAACACTACATTGAGGAAAGCATGTGGGCACCAGAATATCACAGCGCTAGTAATGCATGGCACATTCACCAAACGTAGTCCAGGAGCTACACCTGATGAAGGGAGGCAATAGTCACCCCGAAATGTTGTGTGTGTGAGCACGTCCTTCAATACATGGGGTGTTCCCCTTGAAAATAATGCAGTGAGCAGCCTTGGCTTTTTCTTGTGTCACCTGAACAGGACATTGATATGTGCTTGCTGGACATACAATGTCCTGAGCTAGATTCCATCAGGACATTATCTGCATAGAGTTTGTATGTTCTTGTGTGGGTTTCTAGAGGTAGTCTGGTTTCTTCCCACAATCCAAAAACATACTACGTTATTGAAAGCCTGAATAAACAGACCCTAACCTGTGTGTGTGATTGCATAGGGAAACTATATTGTGAGCTCTGCAGGGGTGAGGTGTAAAGTGTTGCATATGCTGGTGCTATACAAATATGTTCTCTTCTGAGTTGTCATTTACCTACATATCTATCGCTGCTATGTACTACTGTGCAATATAGCAGAAGCTGTTCTATCTCTAAATAACTGCAGTGGCAGGAACACTATGTTCAGACACCTCTAGGCTCTCCTACCACAGATGCACCAAGAACCCCTTCCTTTATGTAAGCCATTTAGGGAACATCCTCTTATATAAAAGTTTGGTTACCTGGACCAACACCTGATTCACACAAATCTCATGAAAATTCCATCTGACTTGAAGAAAAAACAAATTTTGCCAATCCCACAAGGAGACAGTAAACCATAATAAACAGCTTACTATTGTCAATAACAGTAAATTAACATTTTAACATCAAATCATATCTTAATAGCCTACAATATTAACTTGTCACTATTATTTTATATAAATATCAGAACTATTTAAACATATATACATAGTTGTTATAGCATACTTCATGAACCATTAGTTCAAGGGCTGGATAGGCTTTTAAGTTTTGTTTTAGCCAAATGTTTCTATAGGCTAAAATGGCAATAAGGAAACATACTGCAAAATGCTATAACTTTCAAATACTAAAGGTGCCTGTAACATTGATTTACTAGAAGTAGCTATTTCATGTTTAATAAGAAGCCAGTTTTGCTCATGATTAAACTTTTTGTAAATAGCAAAAAAAAAAAAAGCTTTTAAAAAAAGTAACTGATTGAAATGCATATTGTTATTCACATAGATTTATTCGATTCACACATAATTTTGTTGGTGGTGTATAATGTACAGTGTATGCAAATTTACCTTGAACTGGCCCAGCCAGTTAATAGGTTAATGGAAGCCCAAATAAGCAGGCCAAGACCGAGTCCTACTGTTTTAACAATTGGAACAACTGTTATATTGCCTGAAAGGAAAACAGCCCATTGAAATAAAGGTTTAAAATTATGATTCTGAATAAATACAACAGTGCACTGAATGTAATCTCTCTCATCTGCAAAACGATTCAAGAATATCCACTGGATGAATCCTTAAGGTACTTTCTCCATAAGAAGTGTTTTTTGTTTTTTTTTAAACTAAACCATTAATAAAATATTCCTAGGATAGAAATACATATTTTATTGTATCATCAATTTTAGAAAATGTCTTCTAAAAGGGTTTGATGTCAAGTTTATTTAAATGACTTTTATAGAGTAAAATACTGTCCACTAACCTAGAATCTCAATAACATCTAGGCTTGCTGCGAGACAAATATTCAATTAGAAGTGGCTAACTTTGCCTTTTATAAGGAATTTCTGCTTATCTCACTCTGCTCAGTGAGATCTGAGAACATAATGAAAAGGTGTAGATATAAAGAATAAGAATCTGCTGGCTTTCCATCATAAAACATTTGCTAACTACAGACACTGCATTTTAATGCTGAAATAAAATGTGTATTTACCTGTAGCCCAGACACAGCCCCCCACCATTGCCAGAGGCCAGAATTTAGGGGAACGAAGAATAATATTGACCACTAAAGAGACAAGCCAAATAGATGCACAGAATATCCACTGGAAGAACATGCCTAAACAAGAGAGATGTCATTTGTATTGGATAATAGCATAATAAAACAAATTGTGTAATAAACATATACATTCAAAACAATGAAAAGGTGCTTTGTTGCTACAGAGACAGGAAAAAAACTGAACACAGTTCTGACTTTAAAATACTATCAGTGGTACATTAGTTGGACAAAGCATATATTCAGGAGCATTTACATATACGATTTGCTCAAGTGGCATGTCTGTTTAAGTATAGCTCTGGCCACCATTTTTACAATAGTTTTACATTCATACACATGGCGATACAACTAGAATCTGACCAGCCATGTGTACTAGCTCCTAAAGGGGAACTAAAGCTCATTTTATCTTGGGATGATTCTTAATGGTGAAGGGGGAGTTACTTACCAATCAGGTTTAACACTCCAACGCTGCCTCCTGGTGCCACTATCAAGCCGATCTCTTCTGCTGTGGGAAGCTCTGTGATCCTGATCACTTCCTGCCTTCTGTTCAAACTCACTGAGGTGACTCAGACAACTCACCTGAGTTTGAACAGGAAGCGAAGAGGAAAAAACTAGCTTAGTTCCCCTTTAAGCAAACAATAAAACTAAACCTAATAATCTAGATGAAGATGTATTGTCATACCTCTCCAACTCTAAATGAAAATATCAGACTAGCAGGGGTTATGCTCTAAAGTAATACGCAAACAGCGCATTCCCATAGCAAATCTGCGACAATTCTCCCATTATAAAGTCCCAACCATGACAAATTTTAAAGTTCCAGCTTTGGCAATTCCTTTGTAAAGTCGCAACTGCCACTACATTCTCATTCTAAAGTTGTGACTATGACAGCAGAAGTCTATTGCGACTGTCTTTAGCTGGCGAATTCACACCTTTACACAACAATTCGGACTTTAGAGAATAACCCCCTAGGAGTTTGCTTCCTGGGGTACATCTCTATTAGACAGTTTCTGATGTGCATTTAAACTAAAGGTAAACTAAATGGCATAGGGTCATTTCAAAATGCAAAATTATACTAAAATGTATCAAAATTATACATTAACAAAGTTATAGTGCCTATGATTGTTGCCTTCCTTTTTATTTCACTTCTAGCTGAAATACAATAACATTGATTTTCTTTTTATTGATTTGTACTTTCTGCTTCAAAAACAAAAACAAAATTCCATAAAGCTTTTAGAACAGTTATTTTAATAAAAGCACAAGCTACTTTGATTATATGTCCAGAGTTCTTTTTTTATTTATTGATTACATGAAGACTAGACTCCCATGATCTTTTAAAACTGGACTTAGAAACTGTATTTGGAATTCTAAAAACAAGTTGTTTTGTTTCTGCTTTGTGAAATAAATGTGAATACCTCTGCGTTATTTAATCAAACAATGCTACCTTGTGGCTAAAATACAATACTACATTATTCAGTCTTTGTAATTCTAATGGGAACCAATTACATAATTAATTGGATTTTTTTTTTAATTCACAAGTTTTGCAGACTTCATGCTTCATTTGGAGGGGTATCCCAACTTATTTTACATTTTCCAGCTACTTTTAATTCTTTATCCACATCTATAATTTAACTAGAACATTCCATATATAATGCTTAGCATAAAGTAATTAGATACTGTAACAAATACATCCACAACAGCAGTGAAAATAAATGTAAAGGTACAGGTTAACTAGGGTTGGAAGGTAGTATGTAAAGGGAATGGGTTCAAAAGAATGGATCCTATCTTATAAAGATAGAATTAAATGTTGGATGAGTCAGATCATAACTGTGCTAATTTCAGTATTCTACGGTGTTGTACTAAAGTTGCTGATCATTGATCTGCTCTGGTTATCACCTGTCACAGGAAACATTTAATTTACAGATAATTGATTCAGTCGGTTACTTTTCAGGTATCCAGTCTTTCAGCCCCTTAGTACTGACCTTTGGAGTATGGAAAGATCTGGAATGATTTCTCAAGCACCACTATTTATAATCTTATTGACTGGGTATGTTCATGTGTAAACAGTACATTTGTATCAGGTTTCTAAACAGACAACACTTCTAGTAAGTGGCACAATCGCTACCAGTATCCCCTTGCGAAAAGGGTGGTGATAATCTGCAAATTTCTATATGATCCTCACAGGGTAAGAAATCATCAGCACAATTTTTAAACAGGGCATCCTCCTCTTCAGTGCATGGATTTAGAAATACCAACAAAAGTGACCCTTTCTTGAATGGAATAGTATTTTTAGGTGTCTTGGATAATATGAAACCCCCAGGAGACCACTCTTTGTATAATAGATTAGGGATATGAGGGTGCTATATAACAGCACAGAGGGATCACTTAGTCTCTTTTTGTATATCTTCTACACTCTGTCTGAAATCAATCTTCCTATTTCCTTAGCTCCCTCAAAACAAACTATTTATAGTGTGTGGTCCTGCTTTAGACAAAGGACACTCATGTAAAAATCATATTGTCAGTGACACTACTCTGCATGACTACAGATACTGTGAACTGTCTCTCTATAATAACACTCTGACCCATTGGTTAAAAATGGAATAAACATGGAATAAGGTTAACACAATGAACAATTTTATGCAATTCATGGGATAGGTACACAAATTAGCCGACTTTGACATTTTTAGCTTGGTGTTAGCTGACTTTGTCATTGCAATCAGTGTTCTTCTAAAATTCCAACCAAAACCAGCAGATTACAAATAACTACAAATATCAGTAAGTAAGCAGCAGATTGTTGAAAATTCAGTGTTAAACCCCTGTAAAGTATGCCTTTAGTATGAAGTATTGAAAAATAATTTAGTCTAATTATAATGTCTAATATTTAAAAAGTAACTTTTAGGCTGAGGTTAGATGAGCATGCCCATGGTCTCCAGTCTCTGTTCTGAACTATCAAATCCAGAAGTTGGATAGCTGTGGGGATACACATGATACACAAGACAAATGTGGGATACACATGAGAAATGGAAAGCCTAAACCAAGAGAGTGTGTATTTAAATGTATGCAAGTATTTTATACCATCTCCTGTATCAAACTTCTTCAGTGGAACAAAGTTTGAGCCAAACAAGACAACCGATACAGTAGAGGAGATAAAGCCAAGTGCAAGATTAGTGTTGTTGCTTTCAGTGTTGTTAGTGCCAGTAATCCAGTTCTCCATATTCCTGTTTCTCTTTTGTCCTCAACGATGCAGACTGATCTGGAAGCAGCTTCTAAAATATAAGAAAAAAATTCAATATTTAATAGATACAGTATTTGAGGTATTTATAATTGCAAGATTGTTGCATAAGTAAAATTGTTTCTTTAGTGCATAACATTTTGCACAACTAAAGTTAACCACATTAAAATGGATATGTTTGTCTGTTTTAGACATAGGAACACAACAGATTTTCATCCTTAGAGTTCTAACTCTTTAAAATCTCTCTATGTATGTATGTATGTATGTATGTATAATTTTATTATATATAAAATGATATAGAATGGTGCAAATAAGAATCCACTCTTTGTACATTTTTGTTTATAAAAAGGTACAGCCTATGGGCGAAATTTATTAAGCCCGAAAAGGCTCGATTGGAGTCGTTTTGGGCTTAATTTGCCAAGTCCCGATTTCTAGATTATGGAAATCGGTGTTTTTTGATTTCCATAATCTGGAAATCGGGTATTTGCACCGAAGCCTAGCCATAACTGGTTATGGCTACGGAATTTTTCGGTACAAATACCTGATTTCCAGATTATGGAAATTGAAAAACACCGATTTCCATAATCTGGAAATCGGGATTCCCGCGGGAGGATAACCTCCCGCGAGAAAGTCG
>JAKJJM010095029.1:0-13064 GCA_021901965.1 Pipa carvalhoi
TCTGGTGTCTGATAATTAGTGTCCCACCAGAAACACTTCCTGGATTAATTGGTCCTTCTGCTATTGTGCTGGTGCTGCACTTATTAAAGATGTACCAGCAACAGTTATGCTTATCATTCTCCATTTTTGCTATTTCACTATACATGCTACAACAATCTTACAGAATATTACTAAATAATAACTATAGCATATGTTTAATTTTTGTGGGGTGTCCATTTCTCTCTGTATATCCCACAGAGGCATTAGGTTTCCAGAACAGATTATAATACTGCAATGCACTGCAGAAGAGTTAGTTTTCACAACATGTCATTTTTGAGCACTAAAATGTACAAATAAAAGGGTAGTAAGTAGGACATTCTTGGGAGGACACATCAATATACAGTCAGAACAGACAGAATGCGTGGTGCCTTAGGCCACACCCAGTAGCTCACCACACCCCTTTGTGCAAGAAATGACAGACTAATTATGCAGTGACCTGAGGTTCTTTAGCTCTGTAATTACATATGTGTGTATGTATAATTTTATTTATAAAATGCTGAACTGTACAGAGCTGCGTAAATCTGTGGCGTTTTATAAATAAAATTATACATACATACATACATATGAAGAGCTACAAATTTACGCAGCGCTGTACAATTCAGCAATACAAATATAATACAGACATGGGAAAAGTGCATTATACATTATAAATGAGTAACTTACAAGCATAAAAACACTTTGGGAGTCATTCCGGTAGCTCCGAATTTTCTGTCCCGAATTCACTTATAGCGAACTCCCATTATAAAGTTGCAACTGCGACAATTTTTTTCTAGCAGTCGTGATTTTATAATGGGAGTTCGCTATAAGTGAATTCGGGACGGAAAATTCGGAGTTACCGGAATGACCCCCTTTAAGTGCCAGGTTATGATTGACACAAGAGGTTGGAAGTCCCTGCCCCGTAGAGCTTACAATCTAAGTGAACTCATAGTTTTATGCAAATTGAAATGTCAGTTTCAACATTTGAATATTAAAAATACTTCATAGTTAAAATGTATCCTCCTTATCTCTCCTGCAAACCTTCTTAACTAGGAGAGAGTCGCTCTTCCATCTTAGATGCCTGTAGGCACAGGTCTCTCATACCTGTTGGGAAACTCGTCACCATCTATAGGACAATGTGTGTGCCATGCTGTGTCTAGTACTATTCACAGAAATAATATATAAACTGTCAACTATTTATCTACAGTCACATGCTAACGTAAACTATAACCATCCAGGGAATGCACAGTGATTGTTTTCTTTTATTTGTAACAGGACATCTCTTTACAATAGCTAAAGAATCAGTATATGCTTTATTGTGCCCAAAATAGTACTGCCCCATAATGAATCAAATATTTCTACCTTTACAATGAATTATATTTTACAGTAATATGTATTTGTCAAGCTTGCTATAGCATTCTTGCATAAAGCGATATATTATTATACCCAAATTTCCAGTTTTTAAATTATTTTATTTCATTTCTGACCCATCTATAAACAAAATTGTATGATTTTTTTTTTGTGATCAATGATATGCAGGTTTCCTGAAATTGTTGTTTAAATGTATTATCTTCTAGTCTGAATCCCTGTGCTAATAACTCCCTCAGGTTGCACTGATAAAAACAATGGCTTCATTGGAGTAGAATTCTGGGAAAAAAACCCTTTTGGAAACCTGAGGTCTCTGATAAATTCCTAAAAAATGAAAAATCAAAATGAAAAGTAAAAAATAATATATTTAAATAAAATCAAATTTTAAAACCACTAAAATCAAACGGAATGTAAGGGACCATCTCCTAAACAGAATGATACCCATTGTGAAGGAACAAATGTCAAATACCCCAAAATAGAGAGTGTACATGAGTACTTCCAGCTAAAAATAAGAGTGCTGCATGGAATGTGTCTATCTTGTATTTTTTTCATTTGAAACAACCCCTTACCAATAATATACCCCAAAACGTGGTCTTTGTGAGGCATTATAGGACAGTACACTGTGGTTTTGGCTTCATTGGGACACAAGGACCTGTGTGGGGCCATTGGGGGCTGTGCTTGGGGAAATATGGGTATATTTGGGACAATCTGAGGCTCTGTGAGGAATTCTGGGTCTCTTCATCTGGCTGGGAGAATTTACTATAATAAGAAATCAGAGATCAGCAGCGCATTCATAGATCTAGGAAAGGTATCAAGGAATGAAGTTAAAATCCAGAAGGGCACAATCACGTATGCTGAGTTCTGATTAGTTCCAGTGTCCATTGGCTCACAGTGCGTGCCTTTTACTGGCCACTAGAGCATGTTAGTTTATTTTCCCAGTAGAATCTGTGGAGTTGGCAAAATAAGTAAGTGTCCTGTGGACCCCCAGTGTAGGGAACCTTAACGGGGTTCGGAGTTCGGGTTCGACCTGAACCTCGAACCGAGCTTCTCAAAGTTCGAGGTTCTGGCCGAACTCGAACTTTTTAGTGCTCGCTCATCACTAGTTACTATGAGTTACTAGACTTCTGTAAATTATTGTACCAGTGATGGATTCCCTTACTTCTATTCATGGATACAGCATTTCCAAAGCCTTTATATTTAGCACAAGATTAGTCGTTGCAAGCTTTTGTGCCATAATGCATTATGAATTTATACCTTCTTCTTTCGGAAAATAAATATATGGGTTTATGATGTTATAACAGTTAGAGACACTTGGGTCATGTAAATCAAGCTTAGCATATATTGGTTGGAGGCCCAGAATATTCAAACACAAAAATATTTTTTTGTCCTTTTTTTTTTTTTATTCAGTAATTATATTAGGTAAACTACAACATGTGTGGTACATTATTACTCATGAGATATGTGGTATATTTGAGATTCTGACATTCTTGTAAATCAACCATTTTTAAATATTAACGGAGTGTTGCATTGTTAATTATTGCACATTCATATGTATGTGTATATATATATATATATATATATATATGTGTATATATATATATATATATATATATATATATGTATATATATATATATGGTAGGACAGAAAGGTCGTGTTAGTCCACAGTTTTATATATATATATATATATATATATTTTTTTTTTTTTTTTCTTTTTTATAAATATAAATATATACATACACAATACAACTAAACCATATATATACATAACTGCAACATTTATAAGACATAAATCAGTTTATCAGTTTCCTGACCAAAAGCCATTATTTCTCATGCAAGCCAACTTGATGAGGACCATTGGTTTTTTGTTTGAGAAATTCAACACCTCTTGAATGCAAAAAAATCAGGACCCTCATTTATTTAAAGTGTATATGACTTTGAAGACATTGTTTTCTGCCCATAAAACTGGGCTGCCTACAGTCACCCCCACATTTATAAGAAAGTTTAAGAAATTCAAGTATTGATTTTCTAAATTCACCTAAAAGTATGGCGCTGGGAGAGAGGGAGGTTGGAACATTTCATATATTGGGGTTACACAAACTGAGGCTGATTTGTTTACCACTGAACACAAAAAGAATATACTTTGCATCTTATATATTGCAGAATCTCACAGACTCATTAATGCAAGAGAAACTGTTGGCCCTACACATTTGTGCTGTGACATACCTCTTTTACTTTCATGATTGTTTATGGAAAATACTTCTCCCCAGTGCCGTGGGTGAAAGTCACTTACCGGTTCTTGGCCTATATGCTCACAATCTAAAGCTAATATAAATGCGGGTAACTACAGAGAGGATGCAAAAAGTCTGGGATGGGTTAACAGATTCTTGCAGAACCACATTTATTAATCACCTAAACCCTGAGTAGAATATTTTTCAAGACACATGGTTACTCGATCTCTGTAAATGATTTCATCTGCTGATAAAAACAGGCCTAACCTGAGGATTATTTGTAGGACAGCAGTGGGGGTCTATATGTCCTTGGATCCAGGGAGGGCAAAAGAGGTATCGATACAACCGTAGGAATATACTGTTCAACTGGGTGGAGCTATATTGATTATTTTCCATTACTGGACATCTAAGGGCTAGAAATTACATTTGGCACAAAGAAGGTATTTCCACTGCTCATGTAACAATGAGTTTATGGCTGTGTTTAATTGATTGATTGCACATGTTGATGGATTCTCCTTACTGTGTGTCTCAATAAAAGAATGAATATCTTACAGAATTTCTCTTTTTTTAAGCAACAGCAGAACATACAAGTGTGGCATACAAGGCAGTAACAAGTTCACATCTCAGACAGCCCTCAGAATGCAAACATGCAAACCAGATGTATAAATTACTGGGAGGAAAATCCAGACATTAGTCCCTGCACAGGCATTAACACTGCACTTGGTAGATAAGAAGGACAAGATGCTAGCATGTCACTGCTAATCTAACCTAGGCTGCTTTTTAAAGCCTCAAGGGGCAGGCATCATAGATGGTACGTCCATCACTGCAAGGTTTACTTTCATGAAATATAAATTTGTTTTTGGTGCTATGCGCTCCTAGATGTGTTTGAGACATAGTAAACATGATGGAGAATGGTAGTAGGTCCAGTAAAGACAAACATACAAAAGCTTTGATGGCTGTTTATGAATATGATTGAAAGAAGGTTGTCAATATGCCATCTAGGGCAGAACTGCTCGGTCCTTTTCTCTAGTAATCTTGGCTCTACCCCAAGTCTTTTTAGAAAGTGACATTCAGGGGAATTCATCAATGGGGTAATCTTTACAGAGGTCTAGTAACCCATAGCAACCAAACAGAAGTTAGCATTTACTTGGAGTAGAAAGCTAGAACTGTGAAAGTCAACCTCTGATTGGTTTCCATGGGTTATTAGACATTTGTAAAGTTTGTCCCTGTTGATGAATTCTCTGAAAGTTGTGCAAAGGGAAGTTAAGTTCAACGTAGAAGATGAGGGCTAATTTTATAGTACATTAATTATTATCCCTACTGCAGTGATGGCCAACCTTTTGAGCTTGGTGTGTCAAAATTCGTCAGCTAATTTGTTGCAATAGAATGCTACTATCGCAGCCACAGGTTTATGATAGGAATATTGTCACAGCCACGACTTTATGATAGGAATAATGTCGCGGTCGCGATTTTACAATGGGAAAATTGTCGCAATCGCAGATTTGCTACGGGACCCCTGACAGTGTGCCACGAACGGCGCCATGACGTGTGTCAGAAAAAATGTCTAGGCGTGTCACCTCTGACACATGTGTCATAGGTTAGTCATCACTGCCCTACTGCATCCATGGACACCCCTTATTTCAGACATGCACGATAGTAGATTACCTCCTTCTTGCCATGCTTATTTCATGCTGCAGGTCCATGCTGGGGTTGTAAGCAGAGCGACCAGGTGCTTTGCTTTTTCTGAACAAACAGGATGTGATGTTGGTATTGGATTACTTCCTGGAAAGTTATTGGAGTGTTTTCTGTCTAAGTATTTTGTACAGATGAGCTAACGGTAAATTCTTCCTTTAAAATGAATTTGTAAGAAAGTGCTTTTTAAGCACACTTAGAGAAATATCTCTGCATAAAAATACAATTAGTGAAATCCTGGCACTCTTCAAGATCCAACAGGAGAAATGTATTAAATGACATTAACTTTAAAAAATGGACGTAAAGTAGGTTTGCATTCATTTATAAGCAATTTATTATTCATTTTTCATCCATTTTTCCTCAGCTGCACCTGGTTTTTAATTTTGCAAAATTCAGTGTTTAAAGGAGAACTAAAGCAGAAAATGAAAAATGAGACAGTTCAAACTGTACCTGGCACACGTTAGAAAGTGATTACTGACAGCGGGAATCAAGCAGGCATTTGTAAACACGAAGGGAAGGTTAATAGCACTATGTATAAAGCTCTAACAGTGCTTAGTCCCCGCCCACTAAGATAAATCAGTGGTGCAGATGTGCGTCGACATCATCACATGTGCAGTGATGACTTATGTGATTGGATGTCACCTGATGTAATAGGACCTCTAATCGTGTAAGTCATCAATGCGCATGCACAAACAGCACGTGATGACATTGGTGCACATCTGATTTCTGTTAGTGGATGGGGACTAAGCACTGGTAGAGCTTTATAAATAGCACTATTAACCTTGCCTTCATGCTTACAAATGCTTGCTTGATTTTGGCTTCCTTTTTTTTACCATTGCAATAAAACCACCAGATATATTTCCCACTAAGGGCGAAATTTTCTAAGGTCACTTCAACCTTTTTGGCCACTTTTGCCAATTTTTTGGCCAATTTTTTTTCATTTTATAAAGTCCTTTTATAATTTGTTTACTAATACAAGTATTTGCCTGGTCGCAATGAAATTTATAATTTATTTATTTGTTACTGGTTTCTTTTTTCGTTTACATTTCCTGCCACTTACATTTTTACCAACTTCTGCTGTCATTTGGCATAATTGGGGTATAGATAGTTATTGATGGAATAAACATGGTTTAGGAATCAGAGACCTGTAAATTACCTTATCACCTAATTGAAATTGGATATAAAAACAGAAGGTACTAAGGCAAAACTACTGACATCTTCGACTAAATCCTACTTAAAGAAGAACTAAAACAACAAAAATAAAAAATCTATATTAAATAAGTACCTTATAGTAAGCTCCAGCAATGCACTTTCACCTTCATCTGTGCCGTCTCTTCACTGCACTGAGGCAGACTTCACAGCGCTTAGGCTGTCACAGGGCTGGTGTGAAGATCCGCCCCTTCTGCAAATGCGCAATGACATCATCATGCTCATTATGCCCCGGTGACAGGAGAGTTGTCATTGGGGAAGAAATGAGTGTGATGACATCGTTGCTCTATTTCACCGCAGGTGACAGTGTGTGAGAGGAGCTTCATGCTGGCAGCTGGGCCCTACATAGCACTGTGAAGTCTGCCTCCGTGCTGTGAAGATACAGCACAGAAGAAGCTGGGAGTGCATCGCTGGAGCTTACTATAAGGTACTTATTTAATATAGCTTTTTTTTTTAGTTCTCCTTTAAAGAATCAGGTGATAGTAAAGTTTCTGTGCTAATATCTGAAAATATAATTTGTGAGATAACACCTCTTACAAAATAACTCATTTGATAGCATCTCACAAGTCAATAACATTGTAAATGAATTTATTACTTAGGTGATAGGAATAACTCACAAAACGAAAATGTGATTTTTACTTAGTGAACTGAGAGATAATATCTCAAATTTTAAAGATAAAACATGAGATAAATGTTATAGACCTTTAGAGAATAGACCCCTAAGGCTGGGTTCACACTAGCTGATTTTCAGCTGAGTTTGAAAAACAAAATCTATTGTTTCCTGTGGGATAATCCACACAGGCTATTGTATTTTGTACCATAGACAATAATGAGCCTAATTTAAAAAAAAACTCAGCCTAAGTGCCTTCATTTTGATCCACAGTTTAATGTCTGCTTTGGGGCTTGGTTAAAATTCCATATTCTAACACATTAATAATGAATTAGATTCACAGCTTTAGGGAGCCAATGCAGGGATTTTATTGGTCACTGTATAACCATGTTTTTTTCATGTAGAACAGTTGGGAACAGTTTACAAAAACATTACTTATTGGCATTAAGGGCTTTTGTAGCAGTAACAGTATTTTATTTGTTGCCAAAAAACTGTGGTGCCTCGGCGTAAATGTATATTGTCCTTCTGGATGAATGAGCAATCTTGTGTTTCATATCAGCTGTTACTTTCCCCCTTTATTAAAGAGTTACAAAATTTATTGTGGCATCCATAGGTCTGACTTAAAATGTGCTTTTTTTCATAAATATTCCTCAGAGGAAAATTTTAGTGCTTCATGTAAACTAGGAACTAAATCTCTGATGAAGAAATCGAGAGAATGTATTTGTTGAGGATGATTTGGTAATATCTGTAATATACCTTTTGAAAAGAGCATGTTCCTGGAGTGAGAATGTGGGTTAATGTTACCAATTGAATGGAAGTCTCTCTGAGATTTCTTTCCCCTGTGAATAGCCTGGGGTCAGAGAGTCACTTTGGGGGACAATAGTTGCCCAAGGCTTGCTGAATTTCTTACAATCACACACCATACCCCCTGATCAAATAGCTCCTTTGTTATACTGATATAAAACATGTCATACAATGATGATTTGGAAGAATAACATTGGTTTACTTCCCGAAGAGATCAGAAGAGGCTTGTTATACACACACACACAAAAAAAAAACATCTGAGGGCATATGCGAACAATCATGTGTTCAAAAGAAGAAAGGATTGCTTAGCAGGGCAAGTATTTTGATACAAGTGTGCATCTTATCTGATAATTTATCTTACATCATGCGTCTCTCTCTTGGACTCATACACTAAACATATTTCTTAGTTTCTGCAAAATGTTTTTGCATGTAGGTCACTGATGCCAGAGTTACAAGTTTATTGAAAATTAAAAAAACAAAAAAAAACAAATAGGAAGATTTAGCCTATTTTTCTACAGTTGGGCTTAACCCCTGTCTGACAGGCAGCAAAGGCATATAATGTAGAATTATTGTAGCACTGCAGGAGTTATTAAGAGAGATCAAAGCAGGCCTGTGGGCACAAAAGGGTTATTATGCTGTTCATTCATGGTACATGATAGATAAAATTAGATAAAACAGTTGATGGAATTTATTTGATGCATCTCCGTACTGCTCTTGCTTCAGAAACGATGGTATAGAAGTGCATTTAACTCATTTGTTCCCAGCAATTTGTGACAAAAATAAGTCAGTCAAGAAAGGAAGAGAAGAAATAATATATAAAAATAATCTTCAGGTCAGGCCCGTTTAAATCAACAGGTGAAATAATTTACACAGGTCAAGTAACCAGTAGCAGCCAATCAGAAGTTGGATTTCATTTCATTCTAGATTCCCTAAGTCAATAAATGCTAACAGCTGATTGGTTGCTATGAGTTATATGAACTTTGTTATAAAAATGTGTACTCATCTCACCAGAGAAGGAGATGTGCTTTACTTTTTGAAACTACTGGTAAACATATTGTAACTAATGTTGCCTGCCATTCTCATAACTGGAGAGAGGTTATCCGTAATTCGGGAGGTTATCCGAAAAAATCCGTAGCCATTATAACTTATGGCTACGGATCGGTACAAATACCCGATTTCCAGTTTATGGAAATCGAGAAACACCGATTTCCATAATATGGAAATCGGAACTGGGCAAATTAAGCCCGAAAAGACTCCAATCGAGTCTTTTCGGGCTTAATAAATACCGCCCCAGGTCTCAACATTACTCCTTGGATATCCAGTATTCTAGTATTACGCATTTTTCTCAAGTACAGAGATTACTCCATGTTCCATATACTTAGGGGGTTATTCTCTAAAGTCTGAATTGTCATGTAAAGATGCGAATTCATCAGCTAAAGGCAGTCACCATATACTGCTACTGTCGCAGTTGCAACTTTATAATGAGAATATTGTTGCAGTCTCGACTTTACAAAGGAAATGTTGTCGAATCTGGAACTTTAAAAATTGTCGCGGTTGTGACTTTATAATGGGAGAATTGTTGCAGTCGTGGATTTGCTATGGGAATCCGCTATTTGCAAATTTGCCAGTCGAATTCTCACTTTAGAGAATAACCCCCTTAATATTTAGGGGGTTATTCCGTAAACTACGAATTTGCCTTGCCGAATTCACCGATAGCGGACTCTCATTATAAAGTCGCGACCGTGACAAATTTTTTAGTCGCGGTCGCGATTTTATAATGGGAGAATTGTTGCAGTCGCGACTATATAATGGGAGCCTGCTATCTGTGAATTCGGCAAGGCAGTTTACAGAATGACCCCCTTAATGTCCTTATCCTGCTGTGTAAACATCACATTCATCTGCAGATATATTGCAAAGACTTCTGACCTCCTTGTTTCATCCTAGAACTAGATTTACACATCTGTTTCCTCTCCTACTAATACAATTAATGAGTACCCATATCATCAGTTTCACCAACTCTGTATGCCTGTGCCCTCTGTTCTCCTGCTCTACAAACTTATACTTTTCTCTCCCTGCACAAATCTATGTTAGCTTCAAGAATGTGTACGAGCAATACTGTTTATTAAAGGTGATTAAAGTCCTTTTACATTATTTGTAATAGGTAGTCTACATTTATTTGCTTTCGTGATTAGTGTGATTAACTTGTTTTATTAATATTTGCCTGTTACCTACACTTTGGCAAATCTTCATTCAGCAACTAAAGTTTAATGAATGTTGCATACAGTAAGTTGTAGTAAAAACAAGTTGCCTTATTTTGAGGAGCCAATTGTAACAGTTACAGTAGGAATTCTAATGAGCTTGCTTGACCCACACTAAAGGGAGTACTATGGAAATTAAACTATTAGTGGGAAAAGTAAACAAAAAAATTATCAAAAATATACCAGAAACGTTGTTTTGTGTTAAACATTAAAATATCCAAAAGTGACTTACAGGCTATAGTACCCCCTTAGACCTGTTATCAACTGAATTTATCAACTATTGCTATTGCTTGTAGAGGTCTAGTAGCCCTTGGCAACCACTATAAAGTTTACCCCTGTTGATGGATTCCCCTGTAAATATTTAATCTGCATTTCCAAAATTTCTGAAACATTTCTATAAAGTTACTATTCTTAGTTACTATTACTATTATTAGTAACTATTATATTTGTAGTTACTATTATTAGTTAATTACATTTCTATGAAGTTACTATTATTACGGGGACAGAGAGGGAAATCTGTCACAAAGACCAGGATCGTCAGATAGTGTGTTGCCTTCCTGGTGCTCAAGTTCGACACACCACAGATCAGGTTGACAGATTATTGAGAGGAGCTGGCGAGGACCCAGCAGTCATGGTGCACATAATCATTGAGGGAAGGGGTTAGAATAGTTGATAAGGGTTAAAATTAAAAATAAGCAAAAGCTGCTAAATTGTTTGATGACAAATGGTAGAAGCCTAACATATGAAAAAAAAGAGAGATCCTGGCCAAAAAAAGGAAGCCAAAAAAGGTATCTCAACCTTGAATTGCAATAATGAAGAGAAGATAGGCGTCCAGATAATGAATAAGCTTTTAATGTGCGGTAAACACCTCCAAATGGTCAGACAGGCACTCTGCCTAACATAGAACATAGAAGCCTAACATATAAAATGGCTTAACTACAATTATTAATATATAACAAAAATTATGATATAGAGGGAATAACCAAAACATGGCTTTATGATCGCTATGATTGGGCAGTAATCCTAGAGGAATATACATTGTTCAGAAGGGACCATAAATATCGGAAAGGGGGAGGAGTTTGCCTTTATGTTAAGTCTTGCCTAAAGCCCATATTAAGTGAAGATATATAAGAAAGCAATGAAAATGTGGAATTTCTATGGGTAGAATTACATGGAGAGAAAAATAGTAATAAATACTGATGTTGGTTTGTTATAAGCCACCAAATATAATAGAATCCATAGAAGATTTACTGTTAGGACAAATAAATGAGGCAGCAAAACACAATGAGGTAGTAGTAATGGGGGACTTCAACTATCCAGATATAAATTGGGAAACAAAACCTGTTAATCTCATAAAGGAAACAGGTTTTTGAAAGATAATCATCTTTCTCAATTGGTGCAGGAACCAGCAAGAAGGATGAAGGTGCCATTAGATCTAATATTATCTAATAGATTTGACAGAAAAACGAAATTAAGTACAGTCATAGACAGACCAAAATTTTTAATATTTGGGGACTGTTCCACAGGACTGGCGCATAGCAAATGTGGTAGCTATATTGAAAAAAAGGTCAAAGTGTGAGACCTGTAAGTCTAACTTCTATTGTGGGTAAACTGTTTGAAGGCTTTCTAAGAGATGCTATCCTGGAATATCTCAATTCAAAGAAATGTAAAACTCCATATCAGCAATGGTAAATACTCACACTGGGTTACTGTTAATAGTGTTGTACCCAAGGGGTCAGTTTTGGGCCCTCTTCAATATATTTATAAATGACCTTGTTTAGTAAAATTTGCATAGTAGGATTGCATAGTAAAATTTCAATTTTTGAAGATGATACTAAACTGTGTAAAGTAGTTAATACAATGAAGGATAGTATTTTATTACAGATGGATATAGATTCATTGCAGGCTTGGGCAGAAAAGTGGCAGATGAGGTTTAACACTGATAAATGTAAGGTTATGCATATGGGAAGGGAAAATGCAAGTCCAGATTATTTTATAAATGAGAAAACACTGGGCAAAACAGACATGGAAAATGATTTGGGAATTTTAGTTAACAATAAACTTAGTGTGGTGGCTCAGTGGTCAACACTGCTGCCTTGCAGCGCTGAGGTTCTGGGTTCAATTCCACCCTGGACTTCATCTGCATGGAGTTTGTATGTTCTTCCCTCACCTGCATGGGTTTACTCCAGGCACTCCGGTTTCCTCCCACATTCCAAAAACATATGTGTGTGTGTGTGTGATTGAATAGAGAAACTAGATTGTAAGCTCCATGAGACAGGGACTGAATCTCTGTAAAGAGCTACGTAATATATCAGCGCTATATAAATACAATACCAAATACCAAAATTGTAGCAACCAGTGCCAAGCAGCAGCTGCCAAAGCAAACAGGATTATGGGGTGCATCAAAAGGGGCATACATGCACATGTCAAGAACATAATTATACCACTTTACAAATCGCTTCTCAGGCCACACATGGAATGTTGTGTACAGTTTTTGGTGCCAGTGAAAGATGTAGGTGAGCTTGAGTGGGTTCAAAAGCCTGATATTAAAGTAATGAAAGGAATTGACAAACTAGAGCATAGGTCGGCAAAGTGCGGCTCTTCAGCTGCTGCATTGTGGCTCGCGGCGCACTCCCTAGTCCTGCCCCATAGCCCCGCCCATGACCTCCAATGCTTTTGATTGGATGTCGGCAGGTCCTATCTCTCTGTTCCTGTCCTTTGGGTTGTACCCTTGTTTACATACTTATCTTTTTATGTATTTGTTTCACGACAAGGTTCCCGTTTTTGTCGTGTTTTTATGTTAATAAATTACTTTTTGATGTGAAGCCAGATTGACTGTGACATAACTCGTTATCCTATTTACTCGGATTAAGAAGATA
>JAKJJM010095104.1:0-13525 GCA_021901965.1 Pipa carvalhoi
AAACTGGCATTCAGACAATCACCAAATCTAAAACACAAACTTGTCAACTGCCAACTCCACACAGTACAAAACAAAATGAGGGAACAAAACCTTGTAAAAAAGATTGACACTGCAAATTATGCCACCACACATATGAAGATTCCATAGCCAAACATGGGGATAAAACCTACAATTTTAATGGATCCTACACCTGCACCACTGCCAATGTAGTTTACATGATACAGTGTACTACATGTGAAAATGGCTGCTACATTGGAGAAACAAGCCAAAAACTTCACATGAGGATGAACCTGCATAGGCAATCCATTCAACATCCAAAGAATGACACCCCAGTTGGAATCCATTTCAACCTAAACAATCACTCAATACTCAAAGGGAACTTTAAAAACACACAGGAAAGAAAAACTTTTGAACTCAAATTGATAATGCATTTTAATACATTATCAATTAATACAAAAATACAGGACTTAATGTAGATTTTGGATTTCTATCTCATTATCATAACTTCATGTAATGGTGTGCTCTGATACTGAGTCCATCCCTATAACACATTATTCCAACCCCTCCCATCCCCCCTACCAGCTCTAATTTACTCATATCTATATTTCCGACACCTGGTTGCTTTATGCTTCACTAATCTGTTGACATTAATATGTCTTTGTGCCTATCTCACCATCATACTTTTATATTATGGAAAACTATGTATGTATTTTTGTTTGCTTTTTATCTGTGAGTATCTATGTAAGAATTCTACCAACCCCCCTTATCTCTAATTGTCAACTCCAACCAACTCCTAGCAATACTTACGACTGCTCCAACATTCTTTCTGTACAGTCTGTCCTGAATTCATTCAGCTTTGCTGTCTGACCTGATGAAGAGAGTATAGAAAACTCTCGAAAGCTTGTCTATTTAAATGAAAGCTTGTCTATTTAAATTGACCATTAGTCCAATAAAAAAGGTATCGCAATACTCATCTTTTTTATATAAATTTAAATATATAATATTCAATTTATATACTAAACCAGTCATAATTTGCTTCACCATAGTAAGTTATTCACAACTGTACTAAGAAAGCTGAATAACATTTATTCTATAATCCTGAAGCCAAAAGTATCAGATATTCATGTATTTCAGTATTAGTGAATGAACTGCTGTTAAAGTTGATGCTTCTGTTTTGTGTTTTTAGCTAAAATAAAGATTCCACTTCTTTTTTTCCTAGTTTTTCTGCTGTGAGTGGCTAATTTAGTTGTTGGTTTCTCTTTTTTTACCTTTAGTCATCAGTCATAAAGCTTACCCCCTCCATGTGCCTCAGTAGCATAGCGTCAGCAGTATTTTCCTCTCTGACTATGTGTATTTGCCAGTATGTTTTAAAAACTCGTATATCAGTGTCACCAATCTGAAAGCAACTCAGAAAGATAAATTCATAAACTATAATAACCTGGAGAAGTATCAAGGAACCATTCAATCTTTGCTGTCACTTTTTTATTTAGTGAAAATTAAACAGATTATATTTTTGCCTGAAAATAGTGTATATGTTAAATTTTACTTTCAGAGGTTGCGATGCCTTTTCTATACTACAACCCTCAACACTAGCAAAGGTCACTGATTTTTTTTTTCACTTAAAAGAACAGTAACACCAAAAAATAAAAATTCATCAATTTATTGTTACTATATAATCAACCTGTACTTACAAAAATGTAGAATTTTGTAAAGTGTGATATTTAGTTATTTAGAATTTAGCGTTAAAAACTTTCTGTATATGCTTTATGTTTTACTATCAGTTCAATTAAAACAGACAAAAACTATAAAATTCATGAATTTAACTAAATATATAATATTTTTTACAAGGGTTTTTATTGAATAACTTCCATGCCAATTTAAATGGACATTTTTATTTTTTTGGTGTCACTAGTCCTTTAACCATAGCATTTTAACTAAAACAATGTACCCAAATCTCTTATAACTCAAAAAAATTAGCTTTTTTTAAAAAAAAAAAAATTGCAAACCTCCATTTCTTATGTACAGAAAGCAGGTTCTGGCTCGCCCCCTCCCTCTAGTATAGGTGTCTTTGATACATTTGCACTATAGTGCAGGTGCTAGCCAGCAGATGTAGCACTGTGTGTATTGATGACATGCTGTCACTTTCTTGAAAGAGCATCGTAATTATTAATGACAGGGCTGCTAGAGTCAATCATGAAAGTGATTTATGTTATCACAGCAATACCTCCCCAAATAAATGCTCAAATGTGAAATTCTGAGGTCAAAACTTACATATGAGGCATAATCAAAAATCATCAAAAATGGAGGAGATACAGATAATAAAACTGTCTGGTACAAAGCAATGAAATGTTTTTGGGGAATCATTTTTATGCATTTTACCTTGCAGGTAGGTGTGCATTTGAAATATATTAGCACTATTCTTCTTTAAGGCTGCCCATGTTTTTATTTCTTTTGACAACATGTGCCCACGTTTTAGCATAAGATCACTATTTTCTGAATGGCAACAGGTTCTTTTATAACTTTGCTTTTATAGAGAGGACTTAGACTTAGGACTAAAGTTAATAATGCTTGCTTTAATAATAATAATACAGCATGATTTATTTTGACATTGCAGTTATTATAATGTGAATTTATATCTCTTAGAAAAGATTCTATTTTACCTCTGGAAGTCAGGTTGCTTTGACCCCTGCAGACAAACAAAATTACAGACAGTAAAGAGCGCAAAAGTGATCATTTAAGAGGTAGGCTTGATCAGTTTGTAGACATTCTGTATGGTTTCTCTGATGACGGATTTGTGTGTATAAGTGAGAATTCGGCATAGGGCCACAGGACTGGACCCAAAATACGATTGGGGGCTATGTGTTTTGTACTAAAACTAACTGTTGCTACTTAAACAACAATAATAAATAGAACATGTATTGATAACTGTTAAACAATAAGCAATATACTAAAAGAGGGAAGCATACATACACTTGTTTGGAAAGCATAACTGAATACACTTCATTCATGGAAAATGTTCTAAGCAAATCCCCATTTGTAAACTGCATCACTCAAAGATATATGTAAAAGTACCAGCTTTAAATAAATTCAAATTACACTACCTGGATCTTAAAGCTGGCAGGCATGTGATAGTGTGATTGTTTTATTATCCAGTATTAAGCCAAACCTGCCTGAAGCCATGAGTATAGTGTAGATTGTGCCAAGTTTACTTCTGTATGGCCTTTGCAGTTTTATTTAAAGCATGCATCAATCAGAAATTACAGTTAAAGTGAAAGTTGGGTACATTACTACTACAGATGACTGGAGTATATACTAATTTATATGTTGTCCAGCTTCCTCTGTGTAGAAGGACAATGATCTGTTTTACCCAAGTATGAGCTACAATTCAAACGCTGATGATGTTGTACATCAAAAATACTTGCAGATTTTATTTAGACAGATCTGCTCATTGGTTATTTATATTCAGCCTTGGGACAGAGGAGTCGCACATGGATTAGACACACAGTACAAACTGTCCATTAGATGTGTTCATTTTTGACAATTAAACGTTTTGCCATCATTGCTATAACCCCTTGCATAAAACTTTTCACTCAGAGCACAGTTTTTATATAATTTCAAGCAGAGAGATACAACACAAATATATTAAAATACAGAAATTCAACTTCAAAGATGGCATTTTTACAAGAACTGCTTAGAAAAAACATTTATTATTTTTTACTGTCCGTTTAATACACACAGCTCAAGATTACATGAATTGACATTGTCGAAACAAAGGGAGTAAACAATCTGCAATGTCAGTACCTTCTGTTTCAAGTTTTGCACTATACCTACGTTTCAGCATAGGGCGTTTGACTCCTATGCTAATACTACAAGTGTAAATTCTGGTGTACAGTTTTGATATTTTTGATTTAACAAATTGTGTTTTCTCTTGCAAATAACTGGTTAAAATAATGTAGCTATACACCTGAAGTTCAGCAGTAGCTTAAATGACCACTGATTAGTACAGTCAATGAGCAGGAAAAGCTGTTTTTTGTGTCATTTACTTAAAGCATTGTAATGCATACTGCCCTTTATGTGTTAGCCACCCCCTAAGAAGTAGGGAATCCTAAAAAAAAGCATCTCTTCTAGTAAGTGCATAGCTATCACTTAAGTAACGCTTGCTCCAGTGCCCTGTGACCATCTTCCTGTGTGGGGAAGGGGTGAAATCCCCTGACTAGCCAGTGAGATGAACTCTGGGAAGCAGCAGCACTAGGCAGTGCATTCAACTCCCCGCAGCTCCAATTCTCTTGGGTTTTTGCAAGGCGTTCTCTGTTGCACAGGGGTTTCCCCCAGCTCCTCCTACTGGATTCATTCATATTTTCTCTCATCTCACAGTTCCTTCCCCCTTTTTGCAGGCTGCTCTAAAGCCGTCCTTCTAAAGCCTCTTGTTCTTACAGATATGTCAAAGACCATGTAACCTGCTTAATCTGTTCTGTGCTACATCCCACCCCCACCCCGTTATCTACCCCTAACACCAGTGAAAACCCACCCCCTTCATGCTGCCAGGCTAGGCTTATGGCATCCTGCCTCTTCTCAGCACTTTTCTCCCCACCAGAACATTAACTCTTGCAATGCCTGTATGAGACATGTTACGTAATAGGCACACAGTTGTACAGAATGCAGATTTGTCAGCTTCTAAAACTGCTGCAGTTTTAAGTAGGTAGATAGCCGGGCATGCTCTTTACCATTCCTATAGGGTTTCTTTTTTTAATTTACATTTATGTATATATAAATATGTACTGTCAGTGGTTCTGTAATGCAGAGTCAGAGAACAATCCATCTGCATAACAAGCAGTCTGTTTTATTAGACTATTTAAATTACACCAACAAAAATGACAAAGTATCTGAACAGCTAATGCAAAGAAGTCCATTACTGAAGTAAATAATTGGACAGAATAACAAATTAAACAGCTAAGCACCGTGAAGGTCACATTTCAGTGTTGTAATGCTGATCTAATTTGCCTCCTCCCTCTTTAACACCAATAATCCCACCTCTCTGTTGCTTAGCCTAGCAGGGTCCCTTGTCTGTGTGGAGGTACAGAGGATGCCTTCTTGAATTGCTGCATGTGTGCTCTCATTCACTGACTAGCAAGTGCTACCCATCTTTCCTCTGTTACCCTTTCCCTTGCTATTCCTCTCCCCCCCCCCCCCACACACACTGGTTTTCTCTTCTCTTTCCCTCCCTCTTGCTTTCTCTTCCTCTCTCCTTTCCCAGGATACTTGCTTGCAGTTTTTCAATAGGACAAGCAGGCTCTTGGATTTGTAAAGCAGGCACATTGTTGGGCTGTGCACATCGCATGTGATTCATAAAACCATGAATGATCCAGAGGCGAGCAGCCAGCGAGAGATTCATGTGCAGAATGATGCTGTTTTGTTTTGCAATGCCCTCCAGGAGGTGTGTGTGTGTGTGTGTGTGTGTGTGTGTGTGTATATGTGTGTAAGACTGATTTAGTAACCCTTTACTGCTTCCCCTATTGTTTTATTTCTATAATAGTACCAAATTCTTTTTTTTTTTTTTTTTTCTGGTAAGCTCTTCATTATTTGTGCTCATCACAGATAGTGCTGTATATTTAGGGGGGCTACAGTGGGAGGGGAGTGGAGTCCCAGGCCGGTGCATTCTGGCTGTCTTCTCATGTTGTTTTCCTCCTTCCCTTGTTCAGATGCTGGATTAACTGATGCATTTGGCGGGTATATGGAGGTTCCTCTCCTCCAGCACTGCTCTCCATTTTTGAGAAGGAAAAGCCTGGCTCCAGCAGGAGGAGGATCATGCCTCGGACAAAACAGATCCACCCCAAAAACCTAAGAGGTTAGAAAATGGTTTCTCTGTGTTTTGATAGTACATTTGTTTTGAAGGATCCATTCAGCTGTTTGCCTAATAAAGGTGTCTGCTGTTGCCAGTGCTGAGAAGAGAGAAATGTAATGTTGCGTGTGATTATGTCAAATGCAGTGGTCTTGTCCTGGATGGAGTAATGAAAAATCCCCTAAATCGCTGCTGTTAGTTAATTCATTAAATGGTTTTGCAGCTTTCCAGAAGGGAAAAAGCTTGCAGCTCATGATGGTGAAAAGTATACACTCAGACCCAAGAGGTTTAGCATGAAGTATCCTTTGTCTTGCTTTCTCTAGATGGCTTAGGTACTTCTGTTAAAATAGGCTAATTGGAAGTTTAATAACAAGGTAGATAGATTGTGATGTTGATTGGCTTAACCCTGGCACTGCTGGAATGGTCAGCAATAAAACCTTTCATCTACTACCCAATATAACCAGAAGAGGATTAAAACAAAGGTCAGCATAGGGATAAGGGTCAGCCCTGCTTGACTTCAGGCAAAGTGCAGAACAATTTGACTTTACTTTTTTAAATAAGATATTATGACTTCTTTGTGAAAATATTGGCATATTATTCTGAACAGAGAACATATTTGGCTTTCAATGATGAAATGAAGAAAAAAACAGCAAATTTGTTACACAAAGAGCAATAATCAATCAGTGTCAGTGTGTCCTATTTTAAACAACAAAATAATGCCAGTAAAAGAAGCTTATATTTTACATTTTCATTGTTAGCATTTTTCATCTCCATAATCTATTGATATTATTCTTATTCAGTACTAATTTAAACCTATCCACTTTCTGCAGACATATGACAAGTTTTTCTTTATTAAAATCTAATTATTATTTTGGTATAACAATTGTGCAGTCTGAGAACTGAAGCGATGTTTATACAGTTGCGCACTACATAACCCTAGAATTTATTGTTTGAGGCAGAATAGGATCATAAAGGAGACATTTATTACTGGTAAGTACATATAATTATATGTTGGAGTCTTGGGTTTAATAAAGGTTTTCAGTCTTTTTACAACCTTGGGCACATTTTATCTGTTTAAACAACAATTATTTTATCTGCCCTCCCCCCCAATACATACACATTCATAGCAGATAGCAGGTGATTTATAATGTCATCCTGTGTAAAAGGGTTACCTTTTTCAACAGACTCATCAACAGTATGTGCTTTCCAGATTTAAGTTCAGTATGACCAGATACAACGAAGGCCTAGCTGACTGCAGAGATCCTGCCAGGGGCCTGCAGCCAGAATCCCTCTTTGTTCTTTGGACTTGGGCATTTATTGGTACCAAAATATTTATTTCAGAGCCTCCTGCTGTTGCTTTTCTACCAGAATTCACAACACTTGCTCCTAGCTGTACCCACATTTTTAACTGTTCTTGACCCTGCTCATAAAATAAGTTGATGATAAAACTTTAACATGTTATAGTATCCTATTTTCTTTAGATTCAGATAGACAAGCAGTATCACTCCTAATGTTCAAGAGGTCTAAATCCAGGCATTTTCTGTCACTTCACAGGCAGCTGTAAGGCTTCAGTTTTGAAAATCATTTGCTCTTTCTTTTCATCTTTTGTTTGCTTGTCCTCATTTCTTTATCACTTATGCTGATGCTACTGAGTTGTTTGATGGCTGTTCTTCTCAGGACAGAATGCTCTCAGCATTACTGCTGATAAACCTTCTCATGATTATGTCTTAACCACCAGTGCCTATGATTATTATCAGAAATGTGTGTATGTGGGTGGGCAATCTATTTCTATTTGAATGCTGTGACTTATCTATGGACAAATCTGTACCAAATATACTCCACATCAATTAAACAGTTAAGTAAGTTTAAATAATCAGTAAACGAATGCAAAGTAGAAATTTAACATTTAGGTATCGTTCCTCTCAGTAAATAACTATTCTTACCTTCTTACATAAAAAGGTTTAAAGCAGAAGTAACACCAGAAAAAGTAAATAAAAATAGTTTTCATTGTATTGGCAGTTATTTCTACATCCTACTAGAATTTACATTTTTTAATCGTATGGCTTTTTATTTTTTCCTCTTTTGTAGTTGCAGCTTTCTTTCTATGGAACTTTATTCATTTAGTGCCTCAAAAATCTCAATATATAAAGGTGGTTGTAGCCAGCAATGAGAAGAACAACACAAAATCAGAAATTTAATGTCTAAAATGATAGCGGAATAACTGCCATGCCATTCTAAATGGCAGTATTCGTTATCTGTTTATTAAAATGTTGTGATTTTAGCCCCTCCTCAATTTTAGGAATATTCAACCAAATCTACGCACTTCAATGAAACAGTCTGCAGTGTTAGCAAGCACAACATAATTGTTGGTGGTACCATGTTACTTAGAAAATGGCGGCAACGAAGATAAAGGCTTCTATCTTGGTTTTCAGATTGTTTTTTTTTTAAAACCCCTGCTATTTTTAAAGATGCCTTTAACCAAGTTTCCCTCTTAGTAGAATCTGGATTATAGTAGCAGTTTAGTTCTTGTTTTTTAAAACTATAGTATTTATATATTTATTATTGAATTATTATATATTATGTTAATGAATATTGAAAGTACAGCAGGCCATGGATGGCGTGCATTGATCATTTTCCTTTTGTTTACATGGTTCTTTTGTGGTACCCTGTCCTGATTTTTATCTTTCTTAAAGCCTATTCTACAATGCTTCATCCCAACTGGTTATCAAATCTAATACTACAACTTTAGATTGTGTTGCAGATAGCATGTTTTCCAATTAATCCTCTCATTTAATGGAACCTTACAGCATGCATATTGTTAATGACCAAGCAACAGTAACTACAATTCAGGCAAGCGAATGTGCCTGTTTTACGAAGACTAAAGAGGCATATGGGCTGATTTTATCTGGGGGTTTTGAGATGGTACAATGGGGGCCCACAACATGTTTTACACAGCCAGCTAAACAGCAAACTGTCCAGTTACATTAATCATTTCCCTGTAGGCCAGGGGTGGGCAAAGTTTTCTTGTATTGGACCGGTTTAATAATTTTCAACCATGCGGCGAGCCGGTAACATACCCAAAGTGGTGAACTCTACCTTTCCCCATACTGCGCTGACCCACAGCACCCCCCCCCCCAATCTCCATATTGCACTGTCCCACAGCAACCCCCGTTCCCCATACTGTGCTGCCCCACAGCAACCGTTCAATTCTCTGCTGCCCCCACAATCCCCCACACTGTGCTGCCCTCACAACCCCCTCCCTACTCCATGCCCTCTTAAGGAGGGGAGGGTGCTATTTTGGTGCTCGACCCCCCCCCCCTCTTCCTGTCTCTACCTACCTCTTCCCTGGCCCGGCTGTGTCTGCTGTAGTGCTTAGTGCTACAGCATTCCTCTCCCCAGCGTTTCCTGATCACAGGAAGTTTAAAAGCATTACTGGGGGGAGAGAGAGGAATGCTGTAGTGCTAAGCGCTACAGCAGACCTAGCCGGCCACTGAAGAGGTAGGGAGGGACAGGGAGAAAGCGGGAGAGTGCACCAAGATAACGCCACCCCCTCCAGCAGTTCTCTAGGTGGCTGCTTACCCCTCGGCCCGGCATTGACAGGGTCAAGCCAAGGGGATGGGGGGGGGTGCTATCTTGGTAAGCCCTCCCCCCATCCGTGCTTACCTCTTTTTTTTTTTACAGCGCATAGTGCTATGACAATTCTTTGTCCAGCTCTGCCTTTAACTCCAACGCTAGGGAGAGGACTGCTGTATGCTAAGCGCTGTAAAAGAAGAGGTAAACAGAAAGGCAGACAGCCCAGGCCAAAGATGTCCGCAGATCAGAATTGGCCCACCACTGCTGTAGGCCATCATTATAGCTGTGACTCTCTGGTTTGCTGAGCTGGCTCCCTCCCCTCTCTAGCAAAACCACTTGTAACAACCTGTTGGCAGCCCTTTGATAACTTGCAAAAACTAATCTTCATTCCTTGGAGGAAATTCTTATGATTGGCGAAAACATCATCTCTTCTTTTATGCAATCCTTTCAACTTATTTTTTTTTTTTTATGAATTTTATTGCTCTGCAGTGTTCTCCTTATATATTTAATCTTTAAACGTGTCTCAAGGATGCCTGTACAGGGGCACTTAATTCTTTCATTTGGAGTGCACAATAGATGCAACAAAACAGATACAGAAAATGATATAATGCTTGTGTTGTTCAGATGTGTGTTTAATTATGGGTTTCTCAATTAATGTGTTTTATATTACTTCCTTAAATGGATCAGCTTATGTGCATTTGAAATGTAATGGAATTATGTACCAAGAAAACAAAATGCTTTAGAATGCATAGTGAGTTTATGTGGTTTACAGGTTCCACTTCTGCATTTTATGTTCTTTTCTGAAGCTTTGCTCTACACATCAGTTTTGATTTTACTTATATAATAATGTAAACATCAAGGCAATGCATCTGAGGTCTGCTAGATTAATGTGCAAAATTGACAGTGGGATACTGTGCATTAATGAATTACAGAATGTTTTCCATTCCTTCAGTGGTGGAATTCAAACAAGGAAAATATTGTCTACAAATCCTATACCGGTAAACCCACACATAATATATCTTTTTACGGTTTCTCATTTTGTAGGATAAACTATTTCTCAGTGTGAATATAAATATATTTGCATAATTTGGAGCTAAATTACTTCCTATCAATATACCCTGTTGCAAATAAAATTGACAATTATTGCAGTGTAGAACCAGTGACAGCAAACGAAGCACATAATGTATTATCTGATTTCCACAGCATGCATACAGAGGGGATTGTAGAAACACAGCCTTGTAATAATAAATGAATGATGTAAGAAAGATCTAGGACCTTGCAATAGATCCTTTAAAAAACAAAATCTAAGGATCTAAATTAGCTGATGTGGATTCTCTGTATCCCACTATGCTTCTTCCACACATCCTGTTCTTCAATTTGTTGGCTTTTATGTGTAGGGGCACTGTCCATTAATATTGCGTTGTATTCTTTCCATTAATGTAATCAGCTGTTCTCAGTTGTATTTTTCAGGTTTTCTGGGATTTTTCAAGCTACCTTCAGTGAAAATCTAATCTACATATTTAGACAATTATGTGACAGTGACCCAGCATTATGTACTCTCTGGTCTCACTGGTGGGTTGTAGATATATTGATGTACTTTCAGCTAAAGGAATAGAAAGGGATACATTTATATATATTTTTTTAATAACAAAAGGACAGTTTTGTACGGTGTTATAATTTCACTCCCATTTAATTCCATTTTAATTGTGATGTGTTTTTTAAAAGTTTTAATGTATTGTATGGCTCATTTTTTCAACTGAATTTGAACCTTTTCTATTTTTGCATCAGATCAGCAATACTTCATGGACAACATTACTCTCAAAAGCAGCTAAATCAATATTAGAAACCTCTTAAAAAGGTACATTTAAACAAAAGGGCCTTTGTTGCAGAATTACCTTGGTGCCTTTGTACATTACAGGGTTGACCTGTATAGTAGTAACCTACAAAATCTTTCACTGGTTATTCTTGTATATACACATAATGCATCTACCTTTGTTGTAAAAGCTTAATTTGGAAAGTAAAACTATGGGGATTAGTGGGATCAGCCCCTCCTCTAAATAATTATAGCTTCTACGTTACGGTATATTGACAAAATACAAGTTCTGTATTCCACTTACTATAATCAATATTTCCATTGCTTAATGTGAAGGATAACTGTTAAGCATAAGTTTTTCACTAAACAGCAGACAAATAAAGTGTTTATCTGTATAATTCTATTCATACATATAAATGGCAACTGCTGCATTATTTAGCTTGGCTGTGATAATATTTACTGACAAAAAGACTCCAGCCCCATTAAGCAGTTATAAAAGATGGTGTTGTTCTTTTGCCATCTACAGAAAATGACCCAGCTGAGGTAAACTCATTTTCAGCTGCCAAGTATACAATGTTTAGAGAAAGGATGTTCTGTGTACTTGGTAAGTTATGACCTCATAATTTGTTGTGTATTTAAAGGAAATTAATGGACAGTTAATGCTACTATAATATGATGTACTATTAAGGGAGGAGTAACTTAAAGTATATGCTGGAGCAAATAAGGCCAGAAAGTCAAGAAAATTAACCCCATGCTTTCATTTTAATACTAAAACTGAAATAAACTGTGATCTTTTTCTTCATAGTTACTGACCAGTATTCTATGAATAAAATAAAATATTCAAAGGTGCCTTAATTGGCCATATTCATATAGACTTACCATACCTTTGACATGTATGCCTATCATTGATAAAATGCATGTAATAAAATGCCTCCATGCCTGGACACAGATTTTCATTTTCTTACATACATACATCTTTCCATACACTTGCTTAATATTATTATTTAGTTATTCAAAGAGGCTGGGAGTTTTAAAAACCAAAAATGAACTATGTAAATAGTTCAGATAGGGTGGGCTTTGTATAATAGGATATAACACTTAGGGAATCAGAGGAGTAGGTCATACCAGTTGCTGAATCAGTTGAATTCCTGCAATGATTATCTTAAAGTGAAACTGACACTTGTGGGATTTTATTCACCATTTCAAAGATCATGTTTTTGTAATTTATTCCAGTGGCTTCTTAGAGCTAAGAATCATTCCTGATTTCTGTCATGTAAGTCTGATCTGACAACTGTCAGAGGAAGCAGGGCTTTTACCCTTTGAATTCTAGGAAAATGGGGTTCAAGGTTGTACCATTTGCTCAATAAATAAGGGTTGTGCAGGGATTTAAAATAAATGATTCTCCAGAAAGCTGTGTAGTGTATTAGTAGCCAGAGTTAAAGGGGTGAAGTGAACTAACTATAATTCTTTATATCTAGGAAATTGTAGTATGTAGAGTTTATTGACCAAATTTTGCCTTTTACTGGAAACAGATTAAAAATAACAGGAGTCATAAAGAATCAAATGGTTAAGGGGCTGAACTTGATAGCCTGTTTAAGAAAGTATGGTTTAAAAAAAAAAAAAAAAAAAAAAAATATTGTTGTGGTATATTGGAATAAATTCTGGCATGCAAAATTGAACATTTTATTACAGATAAAAGGGCCATTTTCATGATGATTATTATTATTATTTTTAATGATCATACAAGTTCTGTGCTCAGATCCCTTTTTAGGGAAGCAGTTGGTTAAAATGGACAATATTATTTTTTGGTCAGGCACACTACTTTGATGACTTTCAGAGAATCTCAAAATAAAGTGGATGCTAAGTTTTTATTAACAAATGCAAAAAAAGAAAAACTCCTCCTTCACTGCACTTAATTTGTTAGAATGAGTCGGCTGGCAGAAATTTGAAAGGTCAAATATTGCTGCTTCTTCTCAGGCTGTTGATTAAAAATCTGTTTTTTTGTTTTGTTTTGTGTATTTTGTACTGGAGCAATACTGCAGAGGTCAGCTGTATTATGTTTCCTGTAAAATAAGCCCCTTGATTTGTATGTGACGCTATCACTTTAAGCAAAGAAAGCATCCAGCAAAGATTGCGCCCCCCGCCCGGCATTTTGTGAGAGGGGGGGGGGGGGGCTAGCGGTTGGTAGTTTTAGCTCCCCCTTCTGCTCGGTGCCCCGTGCGAGCGAGGAAGGGTGCTAGTGGTTGGTAGCTATAGTGCCACCCTCTGCTCGGCACCCTGTGCGGTTGCCCGCCCGCCCC
>JAKJJM010095141.1:0-12349 GCA_021901965.1 Pipa carvalhoi
TGTAGTCAGCTATAGTAACCTTGGGGAAGAAATGAACAGCTATTCAATGTGTAGTCAGCTATAGTAACCTTGGGGAAGAAATGAACAGCTATTCAATATGTAGTCAGCTATAGTAGCCTTGGGGAAGAAATGAACAGCTATTCAATATGTAGTCAGCTATAGTAACCTTGGGGAAGAAATGAACAGCTATTCAATGTGTAGTCAGCTATAGTAAATGGAACAAGCAAAGTGACATAATTTTCCCATGATTCCCATAAATCTGTTAAAAGGAGAAAATATCAATGTAATTGTATCTTTCTTAATATCAAAACAGTATTACTTTGAATGCACCAGTTTGACTTCACCAGATCAAAGTATCTGAGCAGTATGCCTTGGTGAATTTGCCTCTGTGACACAGTCTGACGCTTGGTAAATAGTCTAAGGTTGCATGCAGGCAAAGTGATGTGAAGGGGTGTGTAAGACTGTGACTGTTGTAAGGTGTCAAATTGGCCATGTATTTGCTACATGACAGTCTGATGAATAAGTGAAGTTGGGGAAGTGGCAAATGGATGTAAAATTGCACCTTTAAGCAACTGTTCAGACTTTGATTAATGACCCCCCCCCCTCAGGATACAGACAGATTTGTAACCACTAAACAGCTTAGAATTTCAAAATCCAAGTGATTGCGAGAATTTACTTTGGCAGCTAATCTTTAATGTTTAGTTTAATTTTTATTTTAGTGAAGCTGGACAAAAGGGACAACATACACATCCTAAAAGGGACATCTTAAAACACACATCTGGATCTCGTGTTATCACCACACTGGTTGGATGTTTGTTTAGTATAGTAACTTAAACTTGTGGAATATTTGAAAATGATATTCAGACAAAATAGTCAAAGACAGCCAAAAACATAGCAGCCTTCACCTCCTACACAAAAAAATTTCCAAGCCAGAATTCAAGTACGCAAATAAGAGTACAAATGTTTCTACCATAATACTTGGGTTATTATTGTCCGCTAAGTTATTTAGTTATTGTGAAGCCAAACTGCAACCAAAATGCATTGTATTCATTTCTTTCGTACAGACTTGTTGTAAAACAAATCTTATTGTTGCACTAAAACCTTACTTAGTCAACAATACTATTGGAAATTACATGCTGATTTTCTGATATGGTTTAATTACTTAATCAATCACAAATCATTCATTGTTCAACTAAAACTGTAAATTGTCCTAGAATCCAGATTATGTACATATTTTCTATCCATTTATCTAAATTGAGAGTAATTTACACTTTATTTTTAAACACATGTGAAAGCGCAGTAACAGCCACAAATGCCTTTCTATCTAGTATATATTTATTTTGTGCATTAAAAAACTCTTTCATAGAAAATAACAGGAGTGGGCAGGATCTATTTGCCCAACATTAAAACATGGCTGCAGTCAACAAAGAGAAAAACAATATAAATTAGGAAATCAGCTTTGACAATAACATTTTACAATGCACTGTGCAGGAATAACTGCAGTGTCAATACTAATCCTCTAAAGGGAAATTATTAATCCCAAAATATATTTTATCTTTAAATGAATCTGTTTTATTTCTGACATATCAGAAAATAAAACTGTGCTAATTCTTTGTGACTGAAGATCTAGCAATTGTTTAAAACTGCTATATAAAAGTAACATTTCCTGCCCTTGCATGGGTCTTTTTTTATCAATCACAGGGCTGTTAAAATCACCAGACTACACAAAAAAAACAGTTATTTGTTTATGGTACCATAGACTGCAGCAGGCTTTCCTTCTGTTTAAATATAGCCTGTATCTCTGTCACAGACTAAGAGGGGAATGTTGTGTTTGTAAAGAAGCAGCAGGCAAAGCTTATCACATGCAAGAACATATGCTGCTATAATTTTACTAGAATTAAAATAAATGTTTTTTTGAACGCATATCTACCTGAAATTTAAATTATACAATGTTTTAAACTGCAAAGAAAGACATGATAATATCCCTTTAGGGCATTGGCACATGTGGCGTTTTGATGGTGTTTGGCCTGTAGTGACCACAATCAAAAACAAATGCTCTAAGATCTTAATCTGTATCACAGGTGTCAAAATCTGGCCTGCATTGTAATAATATTTGGCCCATTAGAAAATACCAAATGTGTACTAGAGTTGGCCCACCGGAAGACAGTGAATGCACCGCTAATACTACAAATCCCAGAATGCCCTGCTGGTGCATTTGCACATCATTTGGGACACACAACCCCCCTCTTCTCTGTTGACATTAATTAGTGACCTACCAGTCACATTGGGTCACCCCTCCCAAAAATGACCAAACGAAAGGTGGAAAACAGAAGCCTTTTAGAGAATTGGGAAGTAGAATATCTGGACACACCTGTTTAAAAAAGGTTCATCATTATATCTGATGACAAAAAGAAGCTTCCTCAATTATAGACAATTTTTCAATAAATATCAAGATTGGCCCATGACTTTGTCCAAGTTTTTAATTTTAGCCCATTGTGTATTTGAGTTTGACAACCCCGATCTACGTGATAACATCCTTAAATTTAAGTAAAATGCTTCCCTCTTGTCTATGAATTTATTACTGTATTAAATGTTTTTATTTAAATCCCTAAATAATGTTCAGCTAAACATTCTAAAACAAAAAAGAAGTGATTAGGATGAAAAATCTTAACATCTCATTTTGTTTATCCAATTTCATTTCTATTAAGATAAAAGAGACAGCCTCATAGGGCATCCAGTGATCCAGTAGCTTATATTATTAGTCAAGGGCTATGCTCTCTAACTGAGCATGATCCCCCCCCCTCCTGAAACTAATTAAAATTCAATTTCACTTTCTTCAGGAACCTAAGTGCAAGGCACCACTTAGATGGGAAAACTGGAGAAAAGCAACCTAAAACAGCTGGGCTTATGACATAATGATGTCCGGCCGTGATGTAGACCATGACAGCACTGTGTTGCGTGTTATGTACTGACGCTCAGCCACGATGTCATTGCGGCCAGCAAATGGGAAGCTTTTGTGTCCCTTTAATTGCAGCAACAGAAATCAGCAATGGTTCACACATTAGCAAGGATTCACAAATGGCAATATTTTATTATAATTTTATAATGAGTGGACATGACATTAGGGATGACTCTTAAACATTGTTTTGCAATCCACTTTGCCTTCAGCCTCAGTTCTTGAGGACAAGAACTCACCAAAGAGTTAGAAACATTCCACAGGGATACTGGTTCACACCTATGCCAGAGCATCCCATGAAATAATGTATACAGAAGCAGTATAAATAATCAAGTAGGTGGCTTAGAAGGGAAAGGCTGTGGGTGTATTATGTTGCTGGTATGTAGATTAAATGAACAAATGTGATTTATTAGGAGACTTTAGCTCTTCTTTAAGTTCAGCATTTTAACCATTTGCATGCCCGGACCTCTTAATATTTTTAAATGTCTTTACATTAAAAGGGAATTTTTAGTAATCAAAATCTAAATAAATTGCTAAATACAACTTCCACAGTGTCTTGAGTTATTAAAGAGAAGTTTTGCACAACTCTTCCCAAACTGGTGATATAAACAAGCCCTGCTCTCACAGCAACCTAAAAAGAAAGGTATCCGTTCAGACACTACATGGAAAATCAGGTATCATTATTTTAACTCTTAGAAGCCACTGGCAAAAAAATAAAATACTAATTATAGGTAACTTTCAACATTTTCCACATATGTCAGCATCATATTAAAGCAGATCTGGGAGAAATATTCCACAAATATTCTTTTTTTTATTTTATTTTTCTTATAATCTGTGATATTTACCATTTTCTTACTGTGGCACTTCTGCATAACATTTTTCATGTGCCATTAAACATAGCCTTAAAAGTGTCTCAGATTCTGTGGGACTGTCCTGTTTTTCGGGTCATGTCCCATGGTCCCTGGCCACCTGCTGAATGTCCAGATCCCCCAGTCCTTCCCCCTCTTGGTACCTGTTGGTATGCTAGTTACTGGTGTACAGCCAATTACAAAAGAGTGGGCAGTTGGTGCACAATCAGCAAATGGGAGGTGGTGTGCTGTGACATAACCTCCAGGGGAGACAGCGTTATCCCGCTGTTCCCCCTTGGAGAATTGGAAGGTATGTGTTGAACCTTGAGTCAGCCTAACAAAAAGAAGTCTGGGGCATATTTTGTTCTGTAAGGCAGCATAGTTTGAAAACAGTAAATGTCACAAAACCAATAGAAAAAGCCATTTCATTCATTTAAATACCATGACAGATTGATGAATAGTTGTGTACACAGAGAGGTTTCCTTTAAGTGACAGTGAACAGTTTATAAAAAGCAGCTACTCCCAGAACAGCAAATAGTTTCCAGAATGCAGAACTGATTTCCATGCAGGTACATAGACATGAATGGCAATGCAGATGTGGTTCCTAAGCAATAGGTTGTTGGCTATATCCTTGTTTTTCCCATTTCAGCACAGTGCGTTAGCAATGAATAGGAGAAATTTCATTTTTTTTCCAGAAATGTTAGTGTTTCACATTTTTACCCCTACTTCCTAAAATTCTGAAAGTTCCACATTTAAACCACTGCTTTCATGCTAGTGATACGGACCATTAGTTTAAATGACAAACTCAAAAGTTAAAACCATAAAGCAAAGTCATTTAAAGACCACAAAAACAATCTTGTGGTAACTACAGCATGCTACAAGTTAAATTGAAAGTAAACATCCCCTGTGCGTATGCTGCTGTTGCCAGATTATGACTGAACTTTGTAAACCGTGATTATCCACGTCACCATACCTAAGGTCATCTAATCTAATGTTCAGCAACTGTTTTGTTTGGGTGTCTGCTTGCTGATATAGAAAAGTCATGTGTAGAGAAGTGCAAAGTTTAGTGTGGACTAGCTGTTTGAATGGGGTGTAAGTTCATCATTTAGGCAGATGCACCTATTGCTAAAATGATTAGTGTTAGCATAAGCAAACCTATCAATCAGCCAGTCACTGCTATGCACAGTGCGTTTTATGGTTTTTAACTAATATAACTAAAATAGATGAACATATCTTCAGTCAGAATTCTCTGTGGGTAAAAGGATGTGTCCAAAATCCATTAAGTCCGTTTTCAATCCATTCATTATATTAGTGCAATCCATTATATTAGTTTGCTGGTACACCCCCCTATGTTGTTAGATTAGCAACAGATAACCTCTGATCTATTGGTATCCTCAATATAAGCTTAGTTTGTTTTCTCTTATAGTTATCTTTTTATCAGTTTGTTTGTTTATTTATAGTGCATAGGAAGGCCTTTTGCAGTTTGGTAAGTCTATTTGATCATTCTTGAAGTTTGTTTCCCATTGTGCTATATAGGGTTTAAAGTCTGAAAAGTCAGCCTCCAATTTGTTTGTACTGGAATTAATGCTTTAGGCAGGATTTAGGCTGGGGAAGGAGCTCCTACATACAGTACAGTTGGTGCCTTAGCCCAAGTTTGTAGTACAGGTTGTGCACACTGCTCTCTATTTGATGGGCAGTTTGCTCAGTAATTGTTCTGTGTGTGTGGCCAGTTTAATAAGGCATCTGAAAATAGGCACTAATTGAAAATATCAAGAGAAACACTTTTTTAAACACTAGAGATTTGGCCAACCACCAGATGTTGCCATTTGTGTATGTGTAAGCATGTGGTTCAGCATGAATCATTTGACTATTTGCAGAAACTCTTGAAGGCACTTTGATAATCTTCCAATAAATATGCACTTATGAGAAAGTCAATCATAATTTCTGGGCTTCGTTTAAATAATTAAACTGATAATTACTGTGGAAGGGATAAAGATATATGTATATATATTGCTCTCTAGTGGCAGTCTTGTATTATTACATCTATAGAACAGAGTTCATTTTGTAGTTTATTTTGGACATCTGTAACATAGGCATTCTAAATATGAGCATAACCTGCTCCGCATTGCAACAAGCATTTATCATGTCCTTATACTGTATAAATATTCATAGTTATGGATGCCTAAAATGCCTTTTTCCATAACAACTGCCTAATTTACTGAACAAGAGTTACATTCAGCTGTATTCTTTACCCTAAATATGTGATCCTCAGTGTGGGATTATACAGGTGTTTGTACATACAGGTCTGCTTTCTCAGTGGAAATTTGAAAATATAAAAAAGAAATGAACTGGCACCATATAATTAAATAGTTCTTTACGTTTAGAACAATGTTCTTTTGAAAATAAGTTACCCTCCACTGGGGTAGTCATGCTTACAGTGACTTTTGCTACTTTTACAATGTATGTATATATGTATGTATAATTTTATTTATAAAGTGCCACAAATTTACGCAGCGCTGTACATTTCAACAATACAAACATAAGACAGACATGGGAAAAGTGCATTACACAATACAAGTGAGTAACTTACAAGCATAAAATCACTTTAAGTGCCAGGTTATGATTAACACAAGAGATTGGAGGTCCCTACCCCGCAGAGCTTACAATCTAAGCGATACATGAAGACTGTCCTGAATCAAAAAAATTTAAATGAAGTCAGCCTTGCAGATGTATCACTGTATCACTGTAAACACCACCTGACATGGAGTGTATTTGGCACTTTAGGTATGGGTATCTATTTTACTACATTTAAGGTACAATTGAATACCTCCATGTAGAAAGTGGACTAAATTGTGGTGCTTATTGCAATTAATGATCTTTCTAATTATGCCTCTTTTTGCCCTTAGGTTAAGTTGCCTTTCCCTATAGATCAAATCACAGATCTTCCACGCAACGATTTCCAGATGATGATAAAGATGCATAAACTAACTTCTGAGCAGCTAGAATTCATTCACGATGTGCGCCGCAGAAGCAAAAACAGAATCGCAGCGCAGCGTTGCCGCAAGAGGAAGCTTGACTGCATTCAGAATTTAGAATGTGAAATACACAAACTAGTGAGTATTTCATATCTTGCATTTATGAGGAGTGCCTTTTCTTTTATCTGAAGTCTTAATTTCCCTGCTGGAAAAGATTTAACATCTACCTTGGCATTGTTGTAGTGCAGAGGTCCCCAAATGCTAGGCTGCGGACCACTACCGATCCGCGGGCTCCTCAGCACTGGGCCGCCTGATGGTGATGTGCGCACACGTACTGCGTCACCATCATGCGGCCGTCGATGCACATTGGCCCCACCCACCGGTCCGTGAAACCATTTCTAGGTTGGGGAACAGGTCCCCGATCCAGAAAAGGTTGGGAACTGCTGCTGTAGTGTGCATAACTCTTAAATAAGATGTGAACTTTGACTTAATCCCTTATTAAATTGATTGGTCTGATACTTAAGAACACAATAAAACGTAAAGCACTGAGATCTGACTCAACATTAAGAAGTTATGAGCTCCTGCATCACATTGTTCCCTAACAGTGCCAGGCATTCATTTTTCTGTTTTAGACACGCCCCCTTAATCTCTCAGTCACCCACACACTAGGATCTGAGGCCCAGGTCTGCATAGAGCTCTATGTGTTTGTGTCTAAGAGAGGACTCATGACCTTATGAAATGTATAGAAATAATGAGCATTTCAAACATGTGGATAAAACTACATTCTTCCAAACTTTGATCAATTAATGAAGTTTGACAAATACATTTTCTGTGCTGTGATGTTCCTGATTAACTAATGAACTAGATGAAAATATTTACTGAAAATGCTTCTTTCAGGTATGCGAAAAAGAGAAGTTGCTGACAGAAAGGAACCAGCTCAAAGCATGCATGGGTGAATTACTGGACAATTTCTCTTGTCTTTCCCAAGAAGTATGTAGAGATATCCAGAACCCTGAGCAGATACAAGCCCTGCACAGATATTGTCCTGTGCTACGACCATTGGATCTACCCACAGCTGCCACTTTCAACCCTTTACCAGCAAGAGTAGAACAAAACCTTTTAACAGCTCAGGATACAGGTGAAAACATGCAGTGCTGCAATGAGCAAGGTTCAATACAACAACTTGGGGCTCACTCACTTCCTAATAACATCCCAGAAAATTGTATAGCAAGAAGTGTGGCGGAGGGATCTGATCATGGTACTTACACAGAGAGGGGGGATTGTATGGAACAGAATAATCAAACAGTGACAGTGGACTTTTGTCAGGAAATGACCGACAAATGTACGACGGATGAACAGCCAAGGAAAGATTTCACCTAGTGACTTCTGGCTGTACAGTTCATATGGTCCAGTAAAAGTCATTTGTCAGCCATTGGCCACCACTGCCTCCAGGAAATGTTATTGGCGCACACTACAGCAGTCTTAGCAGCAATACTGTTTTATCAAGTATTCCCTCCTCTCTGAATGCAGGATCTCTTCATGATGGTGCTATATACCTTGCACTGGCAGGGAACTAAACAATGGAGACACTGTCCTCCTAATGTTTTTATTTTATTTTGTAAACGTATGCTAATTTCAGATATTAACAGGGATGGACATAACACCTTGGAGGACCCAACAGCAACTTCTTTTCTCAGTGACCCTCATGTCACAAAACCCTATCTCAGGAAATTTCCTCTGAATGTTCATTTTGATTTCATTGAATCCCGCTAAAACAATATCAAGGTTTTATAGGTAAACTGTAAATAGGTTCTATATCCATATGCAAGACATAAATGTTCCCCTTGATTTTCACACCCTACAACTGGAAGTGCTTTTGTTTCTATTGTACTAGCAAGATACAACATTCCTTTTTTGCCTTTCTTCTGCATTATAACTTTAATTTTTTCCCCAACAAATCTTTTTTTTTTTTTTTTTGACAAAGGTTGTATAGTATGAGGCGACCTCCCATTTTGCACCATTTCAGTACTGCTTTATTAGCAGGTAATTTATTTTCTTGCTGATACTGTACATTTTGCCATTCTTGCCACTTGCACTGAGGTTTGCTCTTTGATGTAATTTAAGCATAACTTTGTATGTGTTATCTTCGACATAATTTAAGTTAAGGGGAAAAAAATGAAAGAAAAAGCTCAGGAGAATATAACATAGGAACATTTCTTGCCAAATATTGCATTCACCACATTATCTAACATTGTTTTTTTTTCTTTTTTTTTATTCATTCCCCAAAAAAGAAATTTGTGTTTTTAGAAACCGAACAGTATTTGATGTTATTTCTGTATTGACTTATTCAAAATAACGTATGGGCGATGCATACTTTCTCTTCTCTTTGTGAAGTGTGCAACTAAAGTCAGCCTCCACCTGTGATAACCAATGAAAAATCAGTTACCTCAGATCATAATTGAAAAAAGTCTGTCCTTTTTTCTTATTGCATATAACTAAATCATCCCTTATGGGGAAAAAAATGATTGTCCTGGTATTGCTTTACTATAAGTTTTTCCTCAGCATCAAAGACAATGAAAGGAGTTGGAGTTGACCTGCTGGGTTATTTGCCACATTGCCAAAAAGTGCATTGTGAGTTTTATATAGTTAAGGGTTAGCTTTGTTCTGTCAAAGGAACACAGAAGGGGTGGAGAATGGGATTTTGTTTTTATGTTGCTTTGTATTTGTAAAGCAAAGTAACTCCCAGCTGCAAAATTTGAAATGTGTTACTATCCAATTAATGCAAAGGAGAGTTATGTATTGACACTTTTACATTGCAACGTTAAAGTGACTTCTCAGTTTATTAAGCTTATTAATTCAAATTCTTTGATGTAGCTCATATCTCTAAAAACATAGGGGGAAAAAAGCATAAAACAAACTTCAAGTCAAAACCAAAAATAAAGAATGACTAAGCCTGGACATTTAAGATATGGGTCGTATGCATGTTGAGTTTGAATCTGTATTTTAGGTCACTAATGCAAAGCCTATTTAAAAGATTATGAGGAGCACCTTAAATGTATCATTCTTGTTAATCGTTCAGTGTGTAACTAGTCTTTCTTGACTTGTAACACACTTTTACCAATGTTTGTTTACTCCAGTCTAGCCCAAAACCCTTTTGTGCGTACACAAGTTTGCAGTATTGATAGGCCAAATTGTATATTATGTGCATGTATATTTTTCCATTGGCCAGGGTGCAGTACAAATATTAATATTTCTTAATTCTAAAGAACACTCAGAATTATATCAATTGTTCTTTCTTCTTGTAATGTATAACATTTCACTTATTGAAGCTATACCAACACATCTGTGCTTTCATGAATCTAAAATAACTGACATAACAGCTTTGTATGACTAGAAGCTGTAAAAATGAATATATTATCTATCTGTTTTAACTTAGAGTAACCAATGTTCAGAAATGGGTACATTCAATTATAAAATGTTTGTTTACAGTAGTAGATGTCCCAGATTGCTAATGTGCCCCCTGTGCTAGAAGTTGCTTGTATTAGCTGTTTTCCATAAAAGTCTAGTTCTCTATTTATTTCTTTTGATAGGTGCTCTGTAATAGAGGTGTCCATTCTGCAACCCTCTAGCAGTTGGTTAAATACAGTAACCTCATCCTCAGCCAGCAGACCATCTGTCACTATAGATTATTGATACCCCTTTCAAATAGCATGCAAAGGCCTGTTGCATTGTAGGAAATAGCATTCAACTTTTATATTTTCACTGTTATATTATAACTTCTAATGCAATTTTAACGTAAGGAAACAACATTGAAGAAATCAAGTGGGTGAATGTATGTTTATTATCTTTACAAACCTTATAGTTTTAATTGTTCTTCAAGATGTTACACACTTGTTTACCAGTAGTAAGACTTTGTTGACAGAATTGGATATTTCGTTGTGGCATATTTTGTGACGATAAAGTTGCTACACTTGAATGTCTCTCACCCCATCTATTATGGTCTTCCTACTGATGTCTGAAGAAACGTTGACCTACCTGTATATTTTTAGCTTGGTAATAGCCATTTGCTGTGTCTTATGAGCTGGACATTTCAGTTCCCATAATTGGTATCTATTTCCAAATGAGCAGTATTTTATTTTTTTTATTTTATAACATGTTTTCTGTCATTTTTTTTTCTATTGTAAAGCTGGATGGAACATTCTTAAAACTTTTAAGTAATGATGACAACATCTTTAAAATTTACAAACTGTCCCTCACTGCATTTGACCATCTCGTACACAACACCACAGGAAAACAAACATGTTTTGGAACCAGTATCACAGATTTATGACTTATATGTATCTCCTGCCTGAATTGTAACAGAAAATTTTGGTTAAAAGGGGAGCTATCACAGATAGAAATGCACCAAACTGTACTGATTGTTTATTGGGAATCTTTTATCATTGTTTATTTTGTCATTATAAAAAGGAGCTTATTTAGAAACTTAAGATTGTACATAATGAAGGAAACTGAGCTTGCTTACTGGACACCTCAATCTCTGTCCTTCCTATCATCAGTTTTAACTGCAATTTCCTAAAAAGGATTGTTGTTCGTCGATGATCAATTTCCTTCTATACATTATCTGCACAATTCATATTTATATTTTTTTGTTTATTACTGTGTTTTCTAAAATAACATTTTTCCTATTAGTGCCAAATTAGTCTTGTCATCTGTCCAACACAAAAGAGCTCTTCAACTCCATTTAATGACTGCTCTTTTCTGTACAGGGTATGTTGGATCATTTTGGTTTTTAAAGAGAAAAAATATAAGGTTCAGAAAATACAGTTTAACAAAAATAAATAATGAAAAGGATGCAAAATGATTTATTAAGTATCCTATAAACCCTTATACATTTTCATATATTTTTTCCCTTTTCAGTATTGCTTTTACACATCAGGTGGCGCTAGTTCCATAACAGTTCTTTCTGTTCTGGGATATAGTAAAGATTATGAACTATATCAACTTTCTACATTTTGTTCAACTTTTTAATGAAGTATTATACCTGTATGATGATAGCGATGATGTGGGGTTCATATAGACTAGATAGAAGATTATTGCCTTTGTAGAGAGCTGAATCACTGGGGCATATTTACTAAGACCTATTCGACCATATCGATTGATTTCATCCCATATCGCTTTCAATTTTTGTTTCCCTGTACTTTTTGATTCCCCTGATTTACAAAGGATGGATAAAATTGTTTCCCCGTCAAAATAAATCATTAACAGGAGGACACTTTGTAATGCTTTGCTATGAGGGTTCCTTCCATTACAGATCGATGTTGATGTCTCTTTTTGATGGGAAAATATTTTGGACTTAGACTAAATGACAGGATTATTTCTATAGGGAATAATGGGTTTACGCCAGCCTGAGGGTGGATAATTCTTTTGGGAGATAAAATGGTTTTTGAACAGTTTAGTAAGTAGGAGAAACCAGTGATATTTTAAACATAAGCTATTTCTCCTGCATTTACTAGTCGAAAAACCTGTTTGACTTTAGTAAATGTACTAAATACTGTGTATTTTTTTTTTTT
>JAKJJM010095176.1:0-12400 GCA_021901965.1 Pipa carvalhoi
TCCCGAATTCACTTATAGCGAACTCCCATTATAAAATCGCGACCGCGACAATTTTTTAGTCGCAGTCGCAACTTTATAATGGGAGTTCGCTATAAGTGAATTCGAGACAAAAAATTCGGAGCTACGGGAATGACCCCCTAACTGTTCTGATGTTGGATCATCTTTCATCTCACAATCCACAGCCCAGGATCATGAGATGAAAACTGACGGCTGTCTCAAGCTTACGCCCCCTGTATGGGGCGTGTACTGCACCATAGTACATGCCCCCTGGCTCTGTTAACTGAACTTAACATAAAGCGCATGTGCAAATGTTTTTTTTTTTATTCTGCGTATGCACTTTATGTTAAATTCGGCAAACAGAGCCAGGGCAGTATGTAATATGGCACGGTACACATCAAATACAGGGAGCAGAACCTAGATTCAGCCAGCAGTTTCCTGATCCTGGGCTGTGGATCATGAGATGAAAGATTATCTAGCAGCAGTACACTAAGGAGGTTATTGACTAAAGTCCGAATTGTCTCATAAAGGTGTGAATTTGCCACTTCCACGTATTTGGATATTCAGCAAACTCTGTGATGTGGCAAATTCACCAGCAGTCGCACACTACATAATAGACTGCTACTGACGCAGTTGCGACTTTACTATGGGAATTCTGACACAATAGATAGAAGTAGGATGAGAAATCATGCGGAGTGAGGCAAATTCAACAAGTGAAGGGTGTCAGTCTCATCATATCCCACTAAATGTATTGGGTGACTATTCTATATATTTCTATGTCACCTTCTCCCTCAGTCATGTTGTCATTTAGTCGCAGTCTCCATTGTCACTTTTGAATGAATAGTTGTCTTTCGCAACACTGGAGCCATCAACCCCCCAATTCTATTAGTAGACTTCTATCGGTGCACTATTGAGAGAATTCTTACATACTGCATAACAGTGGAAATGGAAATTGTTTTGCATCTGATTGCAAAGCACTTCAAAGGGTAGTTAAAACAGCCCAACTCATTGTTGGTACCCAGTTAACTTCAGTCGAGGATATTTATCAGAATCACTGTTTGAATAGAGCACAAAATATCATCCAGGACAAATATCATCCAAACCATGATTTGTTCTGTCTTTTACCATATGGCAGACCTTACAGATGCCTGCACTCTCATACTGGCAGGTTAAGGAAGAGTTTTTTTCCAGAGGTTGTAGTCATCTTGAGCTCATTTTTTACTTTCTGAAGTCTTGTAATGTGAAATGTGTTTTATGCACAAAATCAGTGAGAATAAAATGTAATCTTATCTTATCTTAATTTGCCAGTCTGAATTGGGTGGTCAAACAGGTGAATTCGGAGAAGTACACCTAGTCACATTTGCACCTTTGCACCACTCCTCTGCTTAGTAAATAGTAAAAGTAGCTGTGCACACGCACACAAAATGATGCAAAGAGCTCTGTAAGATCGTGACTATTGTAATAGCCCAAATTGGTTGCGTTTTCGCCACTTCACAGAGTTTGCTCAATAAGAAAACATGGGAAAGTGGAGAATAGACAGAAATTCATAGCTCTACACAACTATTTGTACTTTAGTCAATGAGGCCCATAGTCTGCTGATGTGCCCTTCTGTCCTGCCATATCTGTCTAATAAGCAGTTACCACCATATCCAATGGCAGTACCCACCATTCCACTGAGTCATCACATGACGTGGCTATGAGATCATGGTGCCATCCCCCTTTTGAACATTTTTTGAGGACACTCATGGTGATCATAAACAGGTTAAGAAAGAGGCTACTGGCCACTCTTGTTTCAATTAATACATGTAGCAAGCAATGTAAAAGGCAAGATTTAGATATGTTTTAAAGGAATGAAATGGTAACCCTAACTAAAGTTCCCAGAACATCCATTTTAAACTAGACACGTAAAATACACATGCTGTAGTACTGACTTGTTATCCATTTAGATGCATGCTGCAGGCCACATTGGTTTATATGCAATCATGCATCTGAGCGGATGACTAATTATCACTGCACCAAGTGGTTCTGGTCAAAAAGTGATTATTACCAGCAACCACAGGTCCACATAGCATATATTTTATAATATTTAACTCATTAAACACAAAAGCTTTTCATTGCCAGATATTTGTTTACATATTCAATAAATGTTCCCCATGTATCTAGACTTATTAATTATGACTCATGTAAAAACTGTATTTTATAGGTGTGCAGTTTTAAAGGGACAATATTGATGGAAGCTCTATAATACTTCTGGTTTAAACATGTTTGACCAGATCAGACATTTTCAATAAGGCAGCATTAACTGAATAAATAGTTAATTTTTCAGCTGTCACAAATTGAGATTTCCAGACCCAGGATACCATTGAAGGGTAACCTCAATGGTACAGTACAGGGGTACTTTGGTAAGATTAGTTTGAATTCTCCTACTACTCTAGGTTTGCCACCTCATCTCTTTTAAATGAAACATAACAGCACAACTAGAGATCCGTGGCCTTGGTGCAGCATTGATACCAGGACACCCTCTTTTCTGCAGTACTGTGGGGCTGTCAATAAAAATACTGCAGGGCTGCAGAGAGGGTGCAGGTGTTGCAACCTCTATTGTTACACTCCTGTAAGCACATAAAATTTACATACTACAGTGCAGGGATTAAAAATGAGTTTAGTTGCATGCTGCAGAATGCAATATTCTAAGCAGCCTTGCAGCATGCAGTTAAACTTTGTGTCACTGCAGTATGTAGATTTTATATTGAGATTTAGATTCAATTTATTGTCACTGAGAGTGTACGAGTACACAATGGGCGGTATTTATTAAGCCCGAAAAGACTCAACTGGAGTCTTTTCGGGCTTAATTTGGACAGTCCCGATTTCCACATTATGGAAATCAGTGTTTCTCGATTTCCATAATATGGAAATTGGGTATTTGTACAGATCCGTAGCCATAAGTTATAATGGCTACGGTATTTTTTCGGTACAATTATCCAATTTCCAGATTATGGAAATCAAAAAATACCGATTTCCATAATGTGGAAATTGGGACCGCGAGAAAGTCAAAAAGACCTATAGCGATCTTTCCGACTTTCTTAAATACCGCCCTATATGTGTACGATTTTGAAGCAGAAGCTGAGTGTCGAACTCTACACTTATTTATACATGCCAAAATGACCAGACCTTGTCCTAATTTGTACCAATTTACTATTATTATACACTATATTTTATTCAGCTTGCTGAATATTTTATTTGCTGTATTCATTAAAGGGTGATGGCATGTATGCATTACTAGTATTGACAAATCATTTCTTTTAATTTGGATAGTTGTGATATGCACATGCTGCATGGGTGGTACAGCGCAGTGGTTTATGGTAGTAAGTTTTGTATAGGTTACAATGACAAGTTCACCCTTTTACCCATTTGCTTCTCTACAACTCTTATTTTATATATATTCCTATTACATTAATATTGTATTTATTCTACTTTTTGAATAAGTAAGAGGTTTTGTACCTATGCACTGTGATGTATATGCACTTATTGTTTCAGTAAGTTTTCAGCCCCGAAATGGGCCCGTAAGTTTCACTTACCAACATTCTTGCTATGAACTTTTTCCATTTGGACTTTATATAGACTTTAACTTGGAGGATGAGGCCATGAATATAATTGGGGCAGGTCCTTTAATTTTATTGGATGAACTTATGATGGGTGGGCTTTGGTGGCAGGTGTGTGGTTTTCACATTTTTACTGGTAAGTAAACATGTTTTGTATTGCACTTCACATTTGATAAAGTGCATTCATGCTGAAACATGTTATGTACCTTAAATAAAAGATAGTTACACTAGCACTTTGACAGAACCAGGTGTTCCTTTTCTTCATCTCTACTATTGCTTGGAGTTTTTGGGACGGTACTCTCAGGTTCTCTGGTCTTTACCCAGACTGTCTATGACTAATTGCAGGAATCGCTTATATATGGGATTCTGATCCTGCTAAAAACTGCAGCAAAACAGAAAAAATATATAATAATATATATGGCATCACACATCCTGAATCTTATGAATTGTTAATTATAAAAAGCCAACTTTTCTGTATTAAATATAAATTACTTGGCCTTGGTATTTTAAGAAGTTGAAATATTGCAGATAAAGTCAAGTTATTTAACAAAAATATAGATTCCCTAAAGAATCTTTGGTAAACAGATGTATAAAAAAATGCTGACATATGGTCTTGATTGCAGGTGGAAAGATCAAGTGTTTAATGGATTATGAGGGATAAGCACAAATCACTTATGATATAACAAAAGGTACAAGATACTGTAACAATGAGAGCAATATCTCTTTAGTATCTATAGCTTCTCTATTTTATGCTAGTATGTGGATAAAAGTATGGCAAATAGGGCCTATATAGTAGCAATTAGTTACAGTTAGGGCCAAGGGTAAAGTTGAGACAATAAAATCATATGCATTTCAATTGTATAACAAAGCCACATTAATATACAATCCTCTGACACTTTGCTTAATGCTGCCCTCCCCTTTTTTTACTATAGTTTCTTAAGTAGTTATCTATGGATCTGTTACATTTAGATTTATTTTTGATGTTTTCATTAGCCTTGTGTACATGGAAAATTCTATTTTCCTTTGCGCTAATGTGTATTAATTACTAATTAAAATGATATGATTGCTGCAATTAACATTTTACCCCACCTAAAATCATAGTAAAATGTGTGGATTCCAAACATTAGTCTAATCTTTGTGGGTCCCCCTGAGGGGGTTATTGACTAAAGTCCGAATTGTTTTTTAAAGGTGTGAATTCACACTTTAGTCAATAACCCCCTCAGTGTACTACTTGCTAGATTGGTCAGGTAATTTTAATAATGGGATATTTTGAAAAATCATGATAGAGATCCCCCTTCATTGTTGTACAAGTTTACTGAGAGTATTAAATGTGTGATGGATAAAATGAATGAATCAGACAAGGAGGCCCAGGTAACATACACATAAGTATAAATTGGATAGATAGAGAATAGACAATGTAGGTGCACTAGTCATTGGAAGATGTGTGTGTAAGGGGTTATGTAGAAGTTGGTGCAATGTATGATTTTGACATGGCCTCATATTTAGTGGCCAGTAATTACAAATTTTGTCTTTTTCTAGCAAATATCCCTCTGATATTAGCTACAAGTATTCTATTCAGTTGGGGTTGGAGGGGTGTAGTAGACCTAAACGGTATTTCAGATGCTACTTTAAACTTTGCTCCAATGGAATATTTAAATAATTGGCAATATTGGCTAAAAATGGCACTGCTAAGCATTTTACCAGCAGTGCCTGTTGAAAGTTCACTATATGGGTTCACTATAGACACTTATTTTACCACAGTATTTGATTCCACCCCTGGAAATGACACATATGGTTTCAATGTATTATCTTTTTGCTTTCATGGGACTTTTAGGGGCCCTGAATTGTGGTATACAGTATATAGTATATAAGTATATTTCTTATTTTTTAAGTTATCAGAATTTTTTTCACTACCAAAAAATAATTGACTCTATTTTAGCCTTCAAAAAGATGTTGCTATATTACTTATGATAAAATGTTAAACAAAACAATATTAACAAATAAATACATGTTTTAAAGTTAAATGCCATCAAGATAACCTATCAATGCATATTAAAGGCATATTTTCATTACATATATTTCAGTTTTTTGCCTATCCAAACATCAAGCACTGCACTGATAAGTTTACTAGCCTTTGCTAATGAATAGAATTGTTTATAACCCATCAGCCTGCTGTAAGCTTATTTTTGCTAGAAAGATAGCCTATATCACACTTATAAAGCAAGACAGGACCTGTTTTTATGGTAAAGAAGAGACAGATGAAACATCCTCTAAACAAGCCCAGAAATTGCTATAAGATTTCTGCAATAAATAAAATCAGTGTATTTATAAATATGCAGTATGCATTGCTTTAAGGAACAAACACATTGCTAAAATGCCAGTGTCTTTCAAGTTTCATTTTAATCAAAATATATGGGTAAAAGCAGTAAGTGGATTGGCAAAACCATAAGGGGATAATTTGGCATGCACCAAGATGGCACCCCTATAGACTTGATCAAAAAGCCTGCTCAGAAATGAAAAGCTTTGAGTGCCTTGTGACTATTGGCGAGACAATAGGGATTGCAGAGGTTGTGAGATCGACCAGACCAGATCCCCCAGCTGACTTGGCCCCTTTGCCATGACCACTGAAACCTCTTTGAAGTCTTGCAGATCCTGGTAAGTCTTTTTTATTTGATTTGGGAGGATGTGGGAGAGGGTAATCCTACACTGGGGCCCAAGAGACGGGGCACTGGTGCCCCGTGATCCATAGTTACACCATTGCTTGTGACTTAAACATGCTTCTTTACATTGTAATGCCCTAGGATGACTGACCTGCATAATACAAAAGAGCATTGTGAGTCATAGATAAAACATTTACATAAATATAATTATCATAGAACCAGCTTAATATAAATTAAACAATAATGAAACAATTATGAGTTTCCAAAGTATCATTTTTCACTCTATCCCTTTAAATAAATCTTAGCAGGTAAAGACAAAAGTTTGCAATGTAGCACAGAGTAATCACAAAAGCTTGTGTTCATCAGCATCCAGGTGTCCTGGTGCACCTCCTGACAGCAACTGTCTTGCTTTTCAGCCAGCAAGTTCTGGAATACATTACATTAATTAAGTCTTTGGTGATTTAGCTTCCTAGGAGAAAAGTCCAACAAAGTAATTAAGAGCACACTGGCTTTATTGGATATGAATATTCAAAAGAGTGTCAATTAATTAACCAGAGGATCTTTCTCCCCATACAAATAAAATCTCAAAGACCTCAAGTATACATAAAGGACATTAAGTCAAATATATCCGGATGGATGAAAGCCATACGCTTTTTTTTTATTTTTGACAACAAAATTAATGGTGATTTAAAAGATCTGTTTTGGTTGGAAGTGAAACATAATGAACACAAAAGGATTTCGTGTAGGCACCACAAGGCTAATCCACTGAACTCCCTCTCAAAAAAATGTTTGAAAGATAAATATTAAATCTTCTCTCACAAAGGGAGCTGTTAAATAGATACTAAGCTGATATGCATAAAAAATTAATTAGGAGGTTTTCTCAGCATCAAACTCCTGGACAAATAACTACTTGTAAAGTACACCTTCTGGGCATATTGAACATATGCTAGAATTATCCTTAATTGACTAATTACATAAATTACTCATTAATTTTACAGCACATCAATTATAAAAGATATATCAATTAATTTTGCATAAATTAAGACCCAGGCCCCTAAAAACACTAGAGACTGTATGGCATAGCAAAAAACTGCCAGTACAGGGAGAAAAACAATGTTTGTGTTTTTCTAGATTGCAATAATAATTTGTTCTGCTCTGGGCACAAAAGAAATTCTTGAGGAAAAAAAAAATTATCCTTGGCAATTAAAAATAATCCTAAAGACCACTTACGAAGTGATCATTCGTGCAGCAAGGCAAAACAGACCATTTAAATCAATTAGAATCGCTCTCATGGAAAATGAGAGCTTGGCAGTGACAAAGTACTTAGACATTAGTGATCACAAATGATTTAACATCCGCATTAAATGCCTGACTGGATAGTAAAGCTTATTTTCCTATATCAGCAGGGTGTCTATAACTAAGTTATTTCTGTGTATCCCAATGTAGACTCTGGCAACAATTTCACAGGCAATTGGTAGAAATTAATTTGACACTTCCAGGACCCAAAATAATCATGTATGTTTTTAAACGTTGAATGCGGGTCATCAATCTAGGACAGTAAGGGACATGCTGGAATAATGGAATAACTTAAAAATTCACCAAATTAATGTGTCACAAATGTATGAATGAAAATATTCTTGAGAAAGAATTAATTTTAACACTACGCATTTTCACTCTGGATTTCAACTTTCTAACAATGGAGACAAATTGAACAGAGATCCAAGGCTTTAAACATGCTATGAGATGTATTTGCTATTGTTCTTAAATTAACATTATAGTAGCAATGTGTGGTTATAGATTTTGCAGAACACATGTATCTGTCACAAAGAGTACAAATAAAAAACGGATCGTAGACAAAAAATGTTAGTTAACACGAAAATCCATTTTATGGACTTAAAATCTGCATAAATACGCCTTTCTGAATTCACTGCTACAACAGAATCTGATGCTTGGTGAATAGGCAAATTATCTGTGCACACGGGTGCAAAGTGATGCGGAGATCTCCGTAAGTATGTGTCTGTCGCAAGCATCCGAATTGGTAGCAAATTTGCAGTTTGTTATATATGTGACGATCAAGAAGTGGCAAATAAATGTGAATTTGGACCTTTATACGATTGTTTGGACTTTTATGAAGAAGTCCCTTAATGACTTGAGCAAGTGCAGTAGCAGTTTTATATTAGAATTCAATAATTCATCAATACATTAATAATTCATCAATAAAAAATACTCTCCTAGTCTTAAGGAGACAGAGGGTGGGCCTGTCCTAGGGACAAAATAATGCTGCATATTGAAAGGGGTAACTGATGGGAAAGGGGTCCACTGAGGATACACTCAAGGACAAGTATGTCCTGCTGAAAGAGATCCTAAGAGAAAGAAGACTTGTGAAAGCCCTTAGCGAATGAGCAAGTGAATTAGACTAGATCCTGTTACAGGTGTGGTAATAGCACAATGCCATTTAGACCAGAACTGAGAGGAGTGACTAAAGGCTTTGTGCAATAAGTGATTAACATACAGTATTCAGTAAGTTCTTTTTAGTGTGTATAGCTAGGCTTCTGCATGTTCCTGCTCTAAACAAGCTTACTCAAAGCTTCCATTTCAATTCTTATGACCTTCTGCCACAATTAAAATGCTCAGCAAAGTAAACTTTAAGGACATTTTGCCAAAGCCATTTATATGTATCAAAGAAAGAAAGGTACCAGATGGGATGGATGTCTGGACTTGTTTATTCTTTACATTAGAGCATATTTGGGGCACACAATAAATACACCTAAATGAATATATAATTTGATATAATGTAAACTGTGCACATGTGTGATTAATGATGCTTTTCTCATTTAGTGCTATTTTGTTTGATGTGTCATGCATTGAGTTTTCATCAGCTGAAGCATGCTTCAAATGTAATGGTGTTATCTACAAATATTACATATTGCTTGAAAAATGCATGGCAAATGCATTGTGCATTTATGTACATTTTTGTGAGTTTATGCATATTTAGGTTATGTGCATTCAAGTGTTTGGAACGTACATATATGCACATAACTAGTAAATATACATAAACTCACAAAGACTCACATAAACTTACAATACATTCATTTATTCATTTATTTTCAAGCATTTGCAAAGCATTCTGTGATTCCCAATTACATCTGAAACAGACGTCAACTGTAAAAATTAAGTAAGAAGCAACTAGAAAACTGGTGTAAATGCAATAATAGGGAAACACAGAATTAAAAGCACATGTGCACAGCACCATGGGCGAAGTATATTAAGCCTGAAAAGACTCAAATACTCATATTCGAGTCTTTTCGGGCTTAAGCTCGCAAGATTCTCGCAGGAGATGATCTCACGAGATCATCCCGTGGGAATTTCGATTTCCGTATTCTGGAATCGGGTCTTTCGACCGAAAGGTAGCCATAACTTCTATGGCTACTATAACTTTCGGTCGAAAGACCCCATTGCGGAATACGGAAATTGAAATTCTCGCGGGATGATCTTGCGAGATCATATCCAGCGAGAATCTTGGGAAGACCGATAGTGGCCTTTCCGAGCTTAATAAATTTTGTCCCATGTGTCTACATTACATAGATTTCTATATGCATTTATGATGGTGCTCTAAACAGGAGTCAAATGCATAAAATAAACACCTGTGTACACGCAACTTTAAAAATTAGCTTGCATTCAGAGATTACTACCCTAGGAGAGATTACAGCTGCGCTAAGGGTGAAATTTAATATGGTGGGAAAGACCGCTATCGGTCTTTCCGAGAATCTCGCACGAGCTGTTTGATCAAGTTTTTCGATGGAAAGGTAGCCATATGGCTACCTTTCCTTCGAAAAACTTGATCAAAAAAGTCGATCAAACAACTCGCGAGAGAATCTCGTGGGATCAACCCGAGATCTCGCGCGAGATTCTTGGAAAGTCCGATAGCGGTCTTTCCGATCATATTAAATTTCACCCTAAATCTCTAAAAAAAAAAAAAAAAAAAAGAAATTGATTTTATCTTACAACCAGGTGATTTTCCAGTAGTTCTGTATAGCTACAGGTAAATATTACGATTAAAACTGGGTCATCAACCCGGTTTGACATGTCTGAAAAACAGCTTTGGATTACAGTGAGAAACTATAGCTATGCTATTATAAATAGTTTTGCATAGTTACTAAAATCTACAGGTATCAGTGTTCATTAATATATAGGTCAGTGTTCCTTCATGCCTAAAAATATGATGTGACAATTTTTTTGTCGCAGACGTGATTTTATAATGGGAGAATTGTTACGGTTGCGACTTTATAATGGGAGTTCACTATAAGTGAATTCGGGACGGAAAATTCGGATATACCGGATTGACCCCCAAAGTGTTTTTATGCTTGTAAGTTACTTGCTTGTATTGTGTAATGCACTTTTCCCATGTCTGTCTTATGTTTGTATTGCTGAATTATACAGCGCTGCGTAAATCTGTGGTGCTTAATAAATAAAATTATACATACATACATACATACATACGTCTGAAGAATTTCTTAGTGCTTTGTTAGGGCAATGCTGCACTGAGGGGGATAATTATACAGGTTTTCGCTGATTTATATAGGATAGAAAAATTTTCAATGTATAAAAATGCATCAAAAAATGACTTGACATTTCAGTGAAACCTTTTTTAAATAGCCTATTCCAGCATAATAAAAAAAGAAAACAAACACTGTTTTACCAGAATTAAGTGGTAAACTGTTTAGCGCAACTCCAGGAATCCTGACACAGGTGGTCCACCTATGCTGGAATCTCCAGCTTTAGCTGAATCTATATTTACAGAAAATCTTAAGAGACTTGCCTAAAGAGAAGGCTAAATTTCCATTTTTTGTAGTATTATTTTAGTTGTGAACCTTAAATCTTGGGATGCAAAAATCACAGAATTTACATAGCTAATCAGGAAATACAGTAAAAGTTCATTAAAATCTATCTGGGGAATTTAAGTGAACTCATGTAAGCAAATTAAGTGCTGAGTTAATTATGCTGTTAATTACATAATTAACCATTATCTTTTTAACGGATACCATTAATGAACTAAAAGAAATTTCTGTTTGACTAAATTTATGTATTATCTCTTCTTGTTTTATTATGTCTCTTGGGTTTCTATTTTCCCTAAAGTTTTGAATGTAATTTTATGTTAAAGAGGTTTTATCAATTTAGCTAGATGCTCATAATTAATTATGTCTTATTCGATAATCAATTTGGCTCCCACTAATTTCATTTTTTATTAGTTACACATCATTGTTATTCGTATATATTGGGAAAATACTCCCACAAATATTCAGTCCATTTTTTAAAACAATATTTAAGAATTTCTGTATTCATTTACAATCCCTAATCATTTATATAAAATTGCATTTTGTAGTTTTTATATATACAATTTACTTTCTAAAGTTTTACAGATATTGTGATTGTGGATTAAATGGAGCTATAGAAAATTGCACGTGTAAAGTACCCTTGGAAAGAATGGCTGTTACAGTAACTTGCATTTGGCTCAAAACATACTAATGCAGCAAAATAGGAATTAAGTTCATCAAAAGATTCCATCCACATTTACCTATGGAATCTACTGATCCAAGAAGGAAGCCAAAACCATATTGTAGTTGTTTTATACGCTACTCAGCATAGAGAAAAGTTCTGTTCGCCAAACTTTTATTTTGAAGTTACTGTGGACAAAATATTCCTGCAATATATAACATAATTCTACTAATGATGTATATCATACAGTTCTAATGATAAATATTTTTAATCTTTCCCCAGTCTTTGACAATATATTGAAGGTGGATACCCTGAAAGTATTTCTATACTAGGAACCCCTAGTGCATTATCCCCCAAAAAATATACAAAAAGTGATAGCAAAAAATAATGCTGTAGTATATGAACGCCACAGTACCACACTGTGCCCACTCCCAACTAGACTGTCTTCATCCTCCATCTGCCCTTAACTTCTATCCACTGTCATTTTATTACTTTAGCATTTGAACTTTTGTCTGTTTATTTAGTCCCTCAGTGCCTCACAGACTTTAAAGGAGAACTATAGTCAGATTACATTTTTAAATATGCAGTACTATACCTTAGTGAGAAGCGTTTCCCCCTATTAGATGTTTCATGTGAAGCAGATTGATT